>SJYQ01008867.1:273308-311149 GCA_006410935.1 Redunca redunca | reverse complement strand
TTAACAGTAGCATGTGTAGTATGATACTATTGCTAGAAAATCTCAGCACATTTATTCTACTGCTGTTTATTCCAAACATCCATCCATCCTTTTTCCCTCTTATTTTGTTTATTCTTTTTAAAGTCTTTTACTGGGAAAATTTGAAAGTATTCATGAAGCAGAGAAAACAGCAACTGAGTTTCTATGTGCCCATCACCCAGCTTCAACACTTGTGACTATCCCACTGTTCTTTCTCATCTACCCCAGCCCCACACTCTTTGTTTTTGTCCGGAGTATATTAAGACAAATCTTAGAAAATATGATTCCGCCCTAAAATACTTCAGTATGAATCAGTTTTTAAAAAGCATATCCATAATGCTGTTCTATCTGATGAAATTCACGGTAATTCTTTAAAATTGTCTAAGTCTCCTAGTTAGGAGACTTGGGGCTAGAAGCTATAATAGGTCTTCTACCTCTTAATAAGAGTGTTTTTTCCATTATCTGAGGATTAAGTAGCTATATCTATTATAGGCAAGTATAGGATTCAAATGCAGTTAACTGGATAAGGATTAGTTTTCCGGTTTTTTCTGACTATTTCAATTGTCTTTTGTGTGTGTGATTTAAAAAAACACGTAAGGTAAAATTTATCTTAGTGATTTTTTAAGTGTACAGTTCAGTGGTATTAAGTATATTCACATCGATGTACAACAGCTCTTCAGAGCTTTTTCATCTGCAGATCTAAAACTCTGTACCCATTAAACAACAGTGCCCCTACCCACCCCCAGCTTGGGGTAACTCCCACTTCACATTCTGTTTCTATGAATTTGACTACTCTGGGTACCTGTTATAAGCAGAATGATACATTATTTGTCTTTTGTTTCACTTGGCATAATGTCCTCAGGGTGCGTCCATATTGTAGCTTGTAACAAGACTTCCTTCCTAAGGCTGAATAACGTTGCACTGTATGTGTCCACCACATTTTGTTCACTCGTTCATCCGTCAGTGGACGCCTGGATTGCTCTCACCCCTTGCCGGTTGTGAATAGTGCTGCTTAAACATGGGTGTTCAGAGATCTCTTTGAGACAGTGCTCTCTCTTTTGGATATATACCCAGAAATGGAATTGCTGGGTCGTGTAGTATCCTATTTTTCACGTTTTGAAGAAGTTCTATACCGCTTTCCATAGCAGCTGGCCCACTTTCCAGTCCCACCAGGTTCTCTGCACCCTCACCGAAATTTAGCATCTCTGTTTGTTTCTGATAGTAGTGTGAGATGCAAACTTACTGTGGGTGTTGATTTGCATTTCTCTGATGACTCGTAATGTTGAGCATGTTTTCATATGCTTGTTGGCTATTTGTATAGCATCTTTAGAGAAATGTCTATTCAGGTCTTTTGCCCACTTTACGTCATAGTATTTTATTTTTTTCTTGTTTGTTTGTTTTTGAGTTGTAGGTCTTTATTTATTCTGGATATAAACTGCTTATCAGATATATGATTTGCAAGCATTATCTCCCATAGACTCACTTTTAACTGTATTGATTGTATCTCCTGATGTGAAAAAGTTTTCAAGTTTCATATCCTATTTGTCTATTTTGATTTCGTTGCCTATGCTTTTGGTATCATATTCAAGCAGTCACTGCCAATCCCAAAATCATAAAGTTTTTCCCCATGTTTTTTCTTTTGAGGAGTTTTAAATGTTAGGTTTTATGTTTAAGTATTTAATCTGTTTTGAGTTATTTTTGTATATGGTGTAAAGCAAGGATCCAACTTTATTCTTCTGCTTGTGGATATCCAGTTTCCCCAAAACTTTAAGAGCTTGTCCTTTCCCCAGGGTGGTCTTGGTTCCCTTGTTGATGACCAGGTAAACGTATACGTGACAGTTTATTTCAGGCCCCTCTATTTATTCCAGTTGTCTATTTGTCTGTCTTTATATCAGTAACTCATTGTTTTTATTATTATGGTTTTCTAATATCTTTTGAAATCAGCAAGTATGAGTCTTCCAATGTTCTTCTTTTCCAAAATTTATTTTAGCAATTTGGGGCTCCTTGAAATTCCATGTGAATTGGAGGATGAATTTTTCCATTTCTGCAAAGAATCCTGTTGATGTTTTGATAGAGATCACACTGACTCTGGAGATCACATTGGGTAATATGGACATCTCAACAATACTAAGTCTCCTGATCCATTAATGTGGGATGTCTTTCCATTTATTTGAGTCTGTTTAAAATCTCAATAGTGTTTTGTAGTTTTCAGTGTATGAGTCTTTCACCTCCTTCATTAGGTTTATTCCCAAGCATTTTATTCTTTTTGGTCCGATTTTGATTGGAATTGCTTAATTTCCTTTTTGGATTGTTCTTGTCAGTGTATAGAAATGCAGGTGATTTTTGTATGTTGATTTTATACCCTGCAATTTTGTTGAATTCATTTATTAGTTCTAATAATTGTTTGTGTGTGGGGGTTGGGGGAGACTCTTTAGGGTGTTCTACATGTCATCTGTGAACAGAGATAATTTTACTTTTTCCTTTCCAATTGAATGTCTTTTTTTTCTTTTTCTTGCCTTGTTGCTCTGGCTAGGACTCTCATTAGTATCTTGACTAGAAGTGGTGAGAATGTGCATCCTGATCATGAAAGAAGAACTTGCAGTCTTTCATAGAGTATGATGTTCGCTGTTGATTTTCATATATGACCTTTATTGTGTTGAGGTAATTTTCTTCTATTCATACTTTAACAGAGAAGGCAGTGGCAACCCACTCTAGGACTCTTGCCTGGAAAATCCCATGGACGCAGGACCCTGGTGGGCTGCAGTCCATGGGGTCGCAAAGAGTGGGACACAACTGAGCGACTTCACTTTCACTTTTCACTTTCATGCATTGAAGAAGGAAATGGCAACCCAGTGTTCTTGTCTGGAGAATCCCAGGGATGGGGGAGCCTGGTGGGCTGCCGTCTGTGGGGTCGCACAGAGTCGGACACGACTGTAGCAACTTAGCAGCAGCAGCAGCATAGTTTGTGTTTTATCATAAAAAGGTATAGCATCTTGCTAAATAGATTTCTGCCTCAATTGAAGCAATCATGTTTTTGTTCTTCAACCTGTTAAAGTGGTGCAACCCGTTGATTTTCATATGTTGAATCACTCTTGTGTTCTGAGTCCCATTTGGTCATGATGTACTGATATAAAGAACTGCTAAGGGAAACCCCTTGCAGTCTAGTAAATAGGACTTGGTGCTTTCACTTCTGAGGGTGCCAGTTCAACCTCTTATCAGGCAACTGAGATCCCACAAGCCAAGTGGTGCAGCCAAAGAGAAAGAAAAAGGGTTGTTGGATTTAGTTTGCTGATATTTGTTGAGGATTTTTGCATCAGTATTAACCAAGGATATGGATATTGGCCTGTAGTTTTCTTTTTCTGTTATGTCCTGTCTAGCACTGATATCAGGATTATGTTGTTCTCATAGGATGAACTTAAAAGTGTTCCCTCCTCTTTAATTTTTTGAATAGTTTCAGGAGGATCAGCATTAATTATTCTTTAAATGTTTGGTAGAATTCTCTAGCTCAGTTGGTAAAGAATCTGCCTGCAATGCAGGAGATCCCAGTTCAATTCCTGGGTCAGGAAGATCCGCTGGAGAAGGGACAGGCTACCCATTCTAGTATCCTTGTGTTTCTCTTGTGGCTCAGCTGGTAAAGAATCTGCTTGCAATGCGAGAGACCTGGGTTCGATTCCTCCGTTGGGAATATGCCCCTGGAGAAAGGAAAGGCTACCCACTCCAGTATTCTGGTCTGGAGAATTCCATGGACTATATAGTTCATGGGGTCACAAAGAGTAGGACGCAATTGAGGAACTTTCACTTTCAGAGCATCAGGTTCTTGGTTTTTCTCTGAGATTTTCAATACTGATTCAGTCTCTTTACTAGTTATTGGTCTGTTCAGATTTTTTATTTCTTCGTGATTCAGTCTACGTAGGTTGTATGTTCCACAATTTGTAGCTATACAGTTGTTCATAATAGTCTCATAATCCTTTTTTATTTCTTTAGCATCCGTTGTAGAATTTTTTCTTTCATTTCTGATTTTGAGTTTTATCCCTTTTTTCT
This sequence comes from Redunca redunca, assembly GCA_006410935.1. Lineage (NCBI taxonomy): Eukaryota > Metazoa > Chordata > Mammalia > Artiodactyla > Bovidae > Redunca > Redunca redunca. The sequence goes on along the minus strand of SJYQ01008867.1, from coordinate 307,090 downwards.
TAATCTAGCTAAAGATTTGTCCATTTTGTTGATCTTTTTAAAAGATGAACTCTTACTTTCATTGATTTTTTTTTCTATTCTCTATTTCACTTGAAAAATGAAAGTGTTAGTTGCTCAATCGTGTCTGACTCTTTGCAACCATAATGGACTGTAGCCTGCCAGGCTCCCTTGTCCATGAAATTCTCCAGGCAAGAATACTGCAGTGGGTTGCCATTGCCTTCTCCAGGGGATCTTCTTCACCCAGGGATCAAACCTGGGTCTTCTCCTTTGCAGGCAGATTCTTTACTGCCTGAGCCACTTATCCCTGCATTAATTTGCATTATTTCCTCCCTTCTCTTAGCTTTAGGTTTAGTTTTTTCCTTTGATTCCTTGAGGAATTGTGTCAACTTATAGTTCTTTTGTTTGAATCAGGATCTTAAAAAAGGTCTATATATTGTATATGATATATTTCATAAGTTTCTCTAAGTCTTTAAGATATCTTCTTATTTTGTGTCATTTATTTGTTCAAGTTATCTGGATTTATATCTTCGTATTTCCTACATTTTGGATTTGTGGTGGTGTTTGACATGTACTATCCTTCATATTTTCTGTAAACTGTTAGAGGCGGACATCTATTAAAGTTAGAGCTAGAAGCTGGACAGATTCATGTTCGACTTTTGCCCTTTTTGGTAGGAAGACTCCACTGTTTTCGGTGAGGCTGAGGTTGATCAGGTATTGTCAGCTTGGCCCCACCACTGGAAAGTTGCACGTCTTCTTTTCATCTAAGGTTTCAGGAGTCATTGATGATTGTTGCCTGAAGTCATCAGTCTAGTAGGGATTGTAAAATGGTGATTTTTTTAAAGTTTGATACATTTAATACAGAGTTTAGTAGGCCAGAATACCAGGTAGACTTTCTAGGACTAATTAGTTGGCTTTAATGTATTCAAGAGACAATGGAAGCTTCTTTTACCCCAGTTTTGTATTTTGAAGGCATTTTTTGTGGCACTTAGAAATATAATCCCGGGAATTCCCTGGCAGTCCAGTGGGTAAGACTCTGAGCTCTTGCTCCTAAGGGCCCAGGTTCAATCCCTGATTGGGGAACTAAGATCCCACAAGCCGCACAGTGTGACCAAAAAGAGGTGTAATTCGGCCATCAGCCCCCCAAATGAGGATTTTTAAGCACATCGTTTCTTCTGTATTTACTAGCTATGGTTTTTCTACAAAGAATTCTCTTCATCAGTTTTTTGGTTATTCTGAAAAAGTCTGTAGCAAAGGCAAGAGAGATGCGGATTCTTCCCCTTCCGTCTTCAGTTTTCAGGATAATGAGCTGATACCCCAGCAAACTTCAGGGATGACCAATAAGCTTTTCTTTTGTGTGAGAGGGAGTATTCTGAATTTGGCTATTTTTACAAGTCTGATGTGTTTCAGTCCAGTGAAATGTGAAATCTTTTGCTGCTCAGAATAGCCCATCTTCAGCCAGTAGGAGCCTTTTCAAATTGACGTCTATGTAATTTTGTTGTTGATAATAGTTATTGATTGTTTTAGGCCTATTTTGTATATATTCTTCCCAGACTTGGATTAAGTAATTTCTTGAGGAGCCCTGGTTTCTTTTAATGGGAAATATTTAGAGACTATAATTTAAGGGACTAGATGAGCTAAGTGATACTGGCTATTGTCATTGCTAAGCCGTTTCTGTGGCTATTGCTGGGAAATAAATTTTTTTTGAGAAAGGAAAACTTTAACTTATATTATTTTTTAAAGCAGTTTTATGTTCGTAGCAAAATTGAGTGGAGGGTATAGAGATTTTCTGATTATAGGATTTTTAATTAACTTTCTTTGATTTTATATTTGCTTACATTTTATATTGAAAATTTTGGTTCCTAACAACACAGTATAATTACATATGTATCCTACTGTGTATTTTATGAATTCAAAATAGTCATGAAATATTAATAGGATGAAATCTACTGGATTATTTTATATTTTTAATATTTATTTAAAATTAATGAAATGTGCACTTCCCTCTTCTCTGAGAGGAGTGGTTAGAATTAAATCTGTAAATGTCTGTGAGTCCTAGAGGATAGGGAACTGATCCTCAACTGTGCTCATTTCTTTTCTATTCTGCCATTTTTCCTGCCTCTTCCACTGAAATGTGTTCTTTCTATCCACGGTCATTTGGAAGGCTGAACAAAAATCTGTTTGGAATAAGACAGGCATAAATAAATAAAATGAGTAAATACATTAGCTATAGCAGATCATTCACAAATTCCTCCAGATCCGTTGGTTGTCACTGTTCATTCCCGGTGGCAGTTTGCTCCTCCAGCCTGTCTGATGTAATGGTGCTTCCATGAGGTTTGATGTTGGAAAGGGCTCCCGCTCTGGCACAGTGGAAGTGTGTTTCAGAGTCGTCTGTAACACTGCTGCTCTTTCTCCTTGTTCTGTGAACTGAGGGATCTGGGAAGCCTGGCAGTGGAAACACCCTCCACCCCTGCCTTCTCCCCTTCTCTTAATCCCATTTCCCTCACCCCTAGGGTACGATCAGCCTAGGAGGGTTGTGTCTCTGTCACCGTGGAGCTGAGCAGCTCATGTCAGGGATTCTCCAGGCTTGTGGGGCCTCTGGGGTGGGTTGAGAGGGTATGTAGGGGCTAGGGATGGAGGTCCATGAAGAAAGAGGTGCTTCACCGAATTATAGTGAACAACTTAAGTATCTTCACATAATCAGCATGACCCATAAGTGTAATAGGACCGATCTTTTCTTTCTTTATTCAGGTTGAGGAGTGTGCATTAATAATGCAAATATAATCATTTTTAGTCCTGAGGATCAGGAAACTTGAGGCATGTTTGTATTACCTGGTGATGTAAATACTGATGTTATGTTTAATTTTTTTAAAGAAAGGCTTATTTGCCACTGAAATAATCTTAAACATTATCAATAACTTTAAAACTGTTGTACTGGACAGTATGAGTTACCTGATATGTACTTGGACTGGGGTTACCTGTACTCTGGCCTTCTTTCTCTCCAGTATTGGATACAGTGTGCTCATTGGTTGGGGGTGGTGGGGTGGTTTGGAAAAGCATGGGCTTTGACTTGCTTGGAATTACTTTTTGTGAATGCTATGACTTCATGCCTTGTAAATACTGATGCTCCCACACCTGAGCGCATGTGAAATAAAACTGTGACTCTTCAGTATTTGGTTCCAGCGCTAATTATTTAAAAGGGGTAGAATTTGCACAGAAGGCTGATTTTCCATTATATATATATTTTTGGGGAGTAAACTCTGAAGACAGCTTTCACTCCTTCTCCTCTCCCCACTCCTCGATTGCCTTACTCCCATTTGTGGTGCCACAGCCCAGAGATTAAGGAAGCTGGCTCTAGTAAGCTGGATCCTTTCAGGTCCTTCCGCAGGGAGAGGGGTCACTTTGGAGCCATGAGGTGGATGTTCCCTGTTGACAGGCACCAGTTAGAGGTGTTCTCTTGGGTGACGTCTCTTGCTTCTGCATGTCCGTATTATCCCCCTTTAAAAAACTTTTTAAAATTTGTGTGGCTGAGTTGGGTCTTGGTTGCGCACTCAGGGTCTTCCCTGTAGCACGTGGGCCGCCCTAGCTGTGGCATGGGCTTTGTTGCCCTGCGGCATCCTGCTTCAGGGGCCAGGGACTGAATCCACGTCCCCTGTGTTGGAAGCTGGATTCTACCACTGGACCAGCAGAGAAGTCCCCCCATTTGCTGCTTTTCTAAGCTTTCTTTCAGAGACTTGTCGCTGCTCCCCAGGTCTAAACAACACACTGCTGCTTGACTACTGTGACAGCTCAGAGAGTATCCTGGCAGTCAAGGTCTCAGGGGGCAGAGCAGGGCAGGTACCAGATCCCTGGAGCAAGAGAAAGAAGGTGCCCCGCTGCCACGCCCACTCACAGCCTGCTTCTGATGCTCTTTAGTGAGTCACACATGCCAGAGGTGGTGTTGGCATTCCACGGCCACCCCTGGGGCTGGTGCAAGCTTAAACAAGTGGNCAGAGCACAGTCCTCAGGGGACCTGAGGTCTCCAGGGCCTCCTCACTGCGCCCTTCCTTATGGAAGGGCGCTTTATCTGGCCAGGCTTGGGGAGTGCAGGCAGGTGGTGGGGTGTCTGGTCACCGGCTTTACCTTCCCATCTCTTAGAGCCGTCTCACACGTTCCTTAGGATTGCACGCAGTCCTGGCACCTCACTTCATTTCCTGTAAGTCAGCATCAAGTCTGAGTTCCCAGGCACCGGGTTCCAGCAGCACGGGGACTGGACTGAATGCCTTTACCAAGATGAAAGCTCATGAATCTTGGGAGAATGAGCCATGTCCATACGCTCCCGTCTCTCCTCCTGTTCTGTCCCCTCGAGATCCGCTCGCCATGTTCCCCTCCGCCCCATCACCTCCCGGCCTTATCTTCCTGGCAGGAGATGTAGGTCTCTTTCAACATTGCCACGGAAGCCTCTAGCATTCACAGCATGCCCTGCGTGGACGCCAGATTTGAGCCTGTCAGCCGGTCTTTCTCCAAAGCTGCCAATCGGTTAATAAAAGCCAGCCAAGCCCCCAGTCCTTCAGCCCCGTCCCACAGGGAGCGCTAAGGCAGACGCCAGCTCCTGTCTGCCTCTGTCTCCTCCCAGCCCTGAACAGGTGGGGCCTCGGTGCGTGTGTTTGCATACCAGAGGCTGTCGCCCCCTCCACTTAACACTGCTTTAGGGTTCTCGCTGCTGTCTTGACATACAGGAAATGAGAAATCCAGGTATAGACTCAGCATCATGAGGATCTGCTGTTTAGGCCACTTCTGGAACAAGTTGTCTTAATTTGGGTTCCTCTAGAAGTAAAACCACCAGGGAAGTCCTAGAAATAAAACAGGCTTCTTTGGTGGCTCAGACGGTAAAGAATCTGCCTGCAACGCAGGAGACCCAGGTTTGATCCCTGGGTCAAGAAGGTTCCCTAGAGAAGCGAATGACAAGTCACTCCAGTATTCTTGCCAGGAGAATGCCACGGACAGAGGAGCCTGGTGGGCTACAGTCCAGTTCAGTTCAGTTCAGTCACTCAGTCGTGTCCAACTCTTTGCGACTCCATGGACTGCAGCATGCCAAGCTTCTCTGTCCATCACCAACTCCTGGAGCTTGCTCAAACTCATGTCCATCCAACCATCTCATCCTCTGCCGTCCCCTTCTCCTCCTGCCTTCAATCTTTCCCAGCATCGGGATCTTTTCCAGTGAGTCAGTTCTTCGCATCAGGTGGCCAGAGTTTGGGAGTTTTAGCTTCAGCTTCAGCATCCAATGAATATTCAGGACTGATTTCCTTTAGGATGGACTGGTTTGATTTCCTTGCAGTCCAAGGGACTCTCAAGAGTCTTCTCCAACACCACAGTTCACAAACATCAATTCTTTGGCACTCAGCTTTCTTTATAGTCCAACTCTCACATCCATACATGACTGCTGAAAAACCATAGCTTTGACTAGATGGACCTTTTTTAGCAAAATAATGTCTCTGTGTTTTAATATCCTTTCTAGGTTGGTCATAGCTTTTCTTCCAAGGAGCAAGGAACTTTTGATTTCAAGGCTGCAGTCACCATCTGCAGTGATTTTTGGAGCCCAAAACTATAAAGTCTCTCACAGAAAATTGGATTAAAGATTTATTGAACATGGCCCCGCCCATCAGAACAAGACCCAGTTTCCCCCACAGTCAGTCTCTTCCACCAGGAAGCTTCCATAAGCCTGTTATCCTTATCAGAGGTTAAACAGGATAAAAACCACAATCACAGAAAACTAACCAAACTGATCACAGGGACCACAGCCTCGTCTAACTCAATGAAACTATGAGCCATGCCGTGTAGGGCCACCCAAGACGGACGGGTCATGGTGGGGAGTTCTGACAAAACGTGGTCCACTGGAGAAGGGAATGGCAAACCCCTTCAGTGTTCTTCCCTTGAGAACCCCATGAACAGTAGGAAAAGGAAAAAGGGTATGACACTGAAAGAGGAACTCCCCAGGTCTGCAGGTGCCCAGTATGCTACTGGAGAAGAGTGGAGAAATAACTCCAGAAAGAATGAAGGGACAGAGCCCTTCTGATGGAGCCAGAGAGGAAACGGTGCCCAGCTGTAGATGTGACTGGTGATGGAAGTAAAGTCCAGTGCTGTAAAGATCAATATTGCATAGGAACCTGGAATGTTAGGTCAGTGAACTTGGAATGTTAGGTACATGAATTTCTCGTGAGGCAGGTAAGGTGGTCTGGTATCTCTTTTAAGAATTTTCCACAGTTTGTTGTGATCCACACAGTCAAAGGCTTTGGCATAGTCAATAAAGGAGAAGTAGATGTCTTTCTGGAACTCTCGCTTTTTCGATGATCCAGTTTGATCTCTGGTTCCTCAGCCGTGTCCAACTCTTTGTGACCCCATGGACTGCAGCACACCAGGCTTCCCTGTCCTTCACTGTCTCCTGGAGTTTGCTCAAATGGAGATAGTTTGCTCCATTGAGTCATGATGCCATTTAACAATCTCATCCGGTCTCCTGTTGTCAGTCTTTCCCAGCACCAGGATCTTTTCCAATGAGTCAGCTCTTTGCATCAGGTGGCCAAAGCATTGGAGCTTCAGCTTCAGCATCAGTCCTTCCAATGAATATTCAGGACTGATTTCCTTTAGGATTGACTAGGTGGATCTCCTTGCAGTCCAAGGGACTCTCAAGAGTCTTCTCCAACACCACAATTTGAAAGCATCAATTCATTGGCACTCAGTCTTCTTTATGGTTCAACTCTCATATCCATCCATGACTACTGGAAAAACTATAGCTTTGACTAGAGGGACCTTTATTAGCAAAGTAATGTCTCTGCTTTTTAATACGCTGTCTAGGTTTGTCATAGCTTTTCTTCCAAGGAGCAGGCATCTTTTAATTTCATGGCTGCAATTACTGTCCGCACTGACTTTGGGGTGGGAAGTCACAAAGACTTGAGGGATGAGTTTGAGATGAGACCCTATCAGCATACAGTTCAATGAGTTCCCAAGGGACTGTCCACAGGAGCTGATGTAGATGTGTGGGTTTTTTTTTTTTTTTTTTTGATGTAGATCATTTTTAAAGTCTTTATTGAATTTGTTAGTATATTGTTTCTGTTTTATGTTTTGGTTTTCTGGCCGCAAGGCATATGGGATCCTAGCTCCCTGGCCAGGGATTAAACCTGCACCCCTTACATCGGAAGGTGAAGTCTTAACCACTGGACCACCAGGGAAGTCCCTGTGTGTTTTTTTCAATTAAAAATATTTATTTATTTGACTGTGCCAACTCTTAGTTGCAGCACTTGGGATCTTTAGTTGCGGCCTGTGGGATCTAGTTCCCTGACCAGGGATTGAACTCGCACTCCGTGCATTGGGAGCAGAGTCTTAACCACTGGACTGCCAGGGAAGTCCCCTGAGTTCGCATTTTAAGCTTAATTTTTTCCCAGTTTTACTGAGAAATAATTGGCATACATCCCTGGATAAGTTTAAGGTAAATGACATGATTGACTGATTTACATATTGTGAAATGATTGCCACAGTAGGTGGTAATATCCCTCTTCTCGTACAGATACAATAAAAAGGAAAGAAAGAAGAAAGAAAATTTTTTCTTATGACAAGAACTCGTAGAATTTACTCTTGTAACAATGTTCCTATAGATCCTGCCGCATTCTTAACTGGAATCATCATATTGTACATGACATCTCTGGTACTTATTTACCCTGTAAACGGAAAATTGTGTCTTTTGACCACCTTTCTCCGATTTTCTTCCTGCCCTGGCTTTTTAATTTGTGTCAACATTTCACTTGGAAAAGTTTTCACACATACAGAGAGTTGAAAATATTTCATATCCTCACCATTCAGATTCTCCCATTAACATTCATCACTGCATCCATCAACTCTGTCTTACTTTGGGGAGATGCATTTGGGAGTCCCTTGCAGACATCAGTGTACTTCCTCCGAAATATATCAGCATATAAATCATTACCTAGAGGTCAATATTGTTTAGAGCCCTTTTTCCCATTAAGGTAAACTTTACATGGGCCTTCCCTGGTGGCTCAGATGGTAAAGAATCTGCCTGGAGAAGGGCATGGCTATCCACTGCAGTATTCTTGCCTGGAGAATTCCATGGACAGAGGAACCTGGCGGGCTACGGTTTGTGGGATTACAAAGAGTCAGACACGACTGAGCGACTTACTACTACAGACTTTACATACAGTGAAATGCATGAGAGATTTTTTTTAATTTAACAGTGTTTTGGGTTTTTTTAAGATTTGTTTATTTTTGGCTGTGCTCGGTCTTCTTTGCTGTGTGCGGACTCTCTAGTTGCGGCGAGTAGGGGCTGTTCTCTGGTTGTGGTACAGGGGCTTCTCGGCGTGGGGGCTTCTCTTGTGGAAGCACAGGCTTCAGTAGTTGTGATACACTGGCTTGGTTCCCATGAGGCATGTGGGATCTTCTCGGAGCAGGGATTGAACCCGCGTCCCCTGCATTGCAACAGGATTCTTACCCACTAGACCACCAGGGAAGCCCACCGCTTGATGAGTTTTGACAAACGCATACACCTGGTAATCCCAAACCCTGATTCAGCCCTAGCATGTTACCATTGCCCCAGAAAATTCCCCAACGTTCCTTCCCAAGCATTGCTGTTTTCAAAAATATTTTATTTTGTTTTAATACCATCAACATTTCAGAGTAACTCTTATCACTGGACTTTAAAATGTCCCACATGTTGGATTTGGCTTCTTACTTCCTTGTGTTAGAATTAGATTCAGTTCAGTTGAGCTTAAAGTTCAGCAATGAGTACTGCTTTGAGGTGGCGCTGTGTACATCTTCCTGAATCACAACGTGAGAGTCACGTCTACTTGTTCCACTTTTATGAGGTTGACATGAACAGAGGGATCACATCTGCCTGATCCCTCCTTTATAAGATTCCTTCAACCTTGATGATGGTTTTAGCATACATTGATGATTACCAACAAAGGTCCATCTAGTCAAGGCTGTGGTTTTTCCAGTGGATGTATGGATGTGAGAGCTGGAGTATAAAGAAAGCTGAGTGCCGAAGAATTGATGTTTTGAACTGTGGTGTTGGAGAAGGCTCAAGTCCCTTGGACTGCAAGGAGATCAAACCAGTCCATTCTGAAGGAGATTAGCCCTGACTCTTCATTGGAAAGACATGTTGAAGCTGAAACTCCAATACTTTGGCCACCTGATGTGAAGAGCTGATTCATTTGAAAAGACCCTGATGCTGGGAAGGATTGAAGGCAGGAGGAGAAGGGGACGACAGAGGATGAGATGGTTGGATGTTATCACCAACTCAGTGAAGATGAGTATGAGTAAACTCCAGGAGTTGGAGATGGACAGGGAGGCCTGGCGTGCTGTGGTCCATGTGGTCGTGAAGAGTTGGACACGACTGAGTGACTGAACCGAACCGATGATTACAGCTTAAGTCTATTATTTCACTCAAGGTTAGGAAAGGATGTTTTTCAGATTCTGTTATTCTGTCACCATTTATTAGCTAGAATTCTGTGAAGAATTCTCCATTGTCAACTTCTTGGTTACCCTGAAATATATTTTTTCTGTGAAAAGGGAAATAACCTGCTTGGCTTTTTCCCTTTGCTTATCATTTTTGGAGTAATGAGTTGGTACTCTCGCAGCCTTCAAAAGTGGCTGGTGAATTCTTTTTTCCCCTCTGTGAATCATTAATGAACTCATAGGTGTTAATATCCTTGCAGTCTTTTTGTTCCAGATGATACCTGTTAAGTTTCTCTCTTTTAAAAATAATTTTTAAAAAAATATTTTTTGATCTCCTGGCTGCTTTGCACGGCATGTAGGATCTTAGTTCCCCGACCAGGCATTGGCAGCGTGGAGTTTTAACCACTGGACCACCAGGGAAGTCCCTTTCTCTTTTTTAAAGGAAAGGCTCAGTTTTTTCTGCCCAGAGCCAGGGGGAGCCTCTGGCTTAGGCCCTGTGTTCATCCTGCATCTAACCAACCCATGAGTTCTGTGGGGTCCACTTCCTGTCCACCTGACCCCTTGCTACCGCCACCAGGGTCCACAACTCTGCTTCCTTGATTGCCATTTCAGGAAAAGAGCAGAGTGCCAAATATTTGAAAACACACGTCTGACCTATCAGTCTTCTGTTTACGGTGCTCTCTGTGGCTCTCGGCATAAAGTCCAGGCCCTTGGATGGGACGTCAGAGCGCATCCATTCTGGCCTCTCCCGTCTCCTGGTTTCGGCTGTCACTCTGCTTTATCTGTGTTGTTCCACCGCGCCCTGCCCGAGTTCCGCACCCTCTCCGTCAGGGCTCCCAGTTTCTGCTGCCTGCCTTGCACCTCTCCTTGGGTAACTCTTCATCCTGGGGCTCAGCTTAAACCAGGCATTCTCAATGCTGACTGCACATTACATCATCTGGGCAGTGTTAAGAAATGCCAGGGCCTGGACCCCACCCAAGGTCAATTAACATCTGCTTGTCTGAGCAATGAGGCTTGACTTAGCTATTTTTAAAAGCTTGGGCAGGTGATTCTGATATGCAGCCAAGGTTGAGAATCACAATTTGAGGCGTTCCTTCCTCTGGGAAATTCTTCTTTGTCCCCCAGGCCTGGGTTACAAGCTGTTTATTACTGTTGCCATCTTCTGCTCTTGTCCTGTACCCCAGCAGTACTCGATATAATTGGACAACTGTGTGTGTTTAAGGTATACAGTCTGGCGGTTTTATCCTCATGTAACCATCTAGGACTCATTGTGTTGGTTCTTGGGTTTCTTCCTCGCTAGACAGAAGCTTCACGTGGGCTGCGGCTGCATCTGTGTGGTTCCCCTGTTATTACTCAGCACGTAGTAGGTGTTTGTAATTTTGATAAGTAGTTATTAGGTTGATGTTTGGGCTGTATTTTGAGGTTGTTTGAATACAGAGGTGGTGGTGCTGCCCTGTTCTGTGGGGTTAAGCCAGATTTCACCTTCTGCCCAGATCACTTCTCTCCAAGCTCATTTCCTACTTATCTGAACTACTTCTCTTAGACAAGGAGATTTGTGGCATCTTAGTTCCCCGACTGGAAATTGAACCTACATCCTCACCTGTGAAAGTGCAGATTCCTAATCACTGGACAGCCAGGAAATCCCCAACCAGCAGACTTTAGACAGCTCTTTCCTCTTCCCAGTTCTAGCCCGAAGTCGCTCTCTCCCTCTCTATGGGTCTAAAGAATTTCCCTAACCTCTGAGCTGCCTTTGAACTCACAGAACTTGTGGGAAACCTTTATTTGATATTTAGTCGTATACATGTTTTGAGATGTTTTCAAAATCATCCATTGGGCCACATGGTATAGGAAATAATTTTTGTATTTTTGTTAGTTTCTGGTTTTTGAATGGCGGTTAAAGCATTGCTTACTGGAAGAATAAAGGGGTATTGACACTCCGGCATTTGAAAAAATGATTCTTAAATTAGTTTTTTGTTTAGTTTTGGTTAGTAAAGCTTTCCAGTTGTCCCTTAGCAGTCACTGAATTGTTTAACTTTTAGTCACAATTCTTTTTTTTTTTTTTTGCCATGCCTGCAGCAAGCGGGATCTTAGCTTCCCCAATCAGGGATCAATTCCACGCACCCTGCAGTGGAAGTGCAGAGTCTTCACCACTGGACCCCCAGGGAAGTCCAACTCTCTAGTTGGATTTCAAGGCAAGTGGGATCTAGGACCCCTGCTCTCATGTTGTTTCCAGATGCAACACTCAAAAGTTTCATGGACTGTTATGATGCTATGAAAAAAAGATTTCAAAAAAATGGCTAAAGATGCACAAGAAATTTTACCAACAATTGTTGTTCAGTCTCTAAGTTGTGTCCGACTCATGGACTGTAGCATACCAGGCTTCCCTGTCCTTCGCTGTCTCCCTGAGTTTGCTCAGACTCATGTCCATTGAGGTGATGAGGCCATCCAACCATCTCATCCTCTGTCGCCCCCTTCTCCTCCTGGCCTCAGTCTTTCCCAGTGTCAGGATCTCCTTTCCAATCAGTAGGTTCTTCAAATCAAGTGGCCAAAATATTGGAGCTTCAGCTTCAGCATCAGTCCTTCCAGTGAATATTCAGGGTTGATTTCCTTTAGGATTGACTGATTTGATCTCCTTGCTGCCCAAGGGACTCTCAAGAGACTTCTCCAGCTCCACAGCTCAACAGCATCAGTTCTCTGGTGCTCAGCTTTCTTTACGGTCCAACTCTCACATCTGTACATGACTACTGGAAAAACCATAACCATTGTTAACAATGGAGGACACTAATTAAATGGTTTCTTGTAGCCTTGGGTCGGGAAGGTCCCCTAGAGAAGGAAATGGCAGCCCACTCCAATATTCTCGCCTGGGAAGATCCCGTGGATAGATGAGCCTGCTGGGTTGTACAGTCCAGAGCATGGAAAAAGAGCTGGACATGACTTAGCTACTAAACAACGATTTGTAACCCTGGTCCTGTTGCTACATGAGGTCTGTTGCTGCCTTTTTCCGTCCACTAGAGGGCAGTGTTCTATTTTACCTAAAAGTTGGCCTCTCTTTTGAGGTCTTCTCTTTCGACTCCTAGTCTCGCCTTCTGAAGCGATCCCCAAACAGTGTTTCTTGAAATTTGATTTGATTCTAGAAGTACAACTTACATTGCAACACCACAGAGATATACATCCATATGCAAATCTATATATGCCTATATAACTAAAGTTTCATAAAATAACACTTACCTTTGTAGGGAAGAGACTTGTGGTTGCTAAGGAGAAGGGGGTTGGGGGAGGGACGGATTGGGAGATTGGGGTCAGCAGATACAAACTATCATATAGAAAGTGCAGAGACAACAAGGTCCTGCTGCATAGCACAGAGAACTATGTTCAATATCCTGTGATAAATCATACTGGAAAAGAATATGAAAAAAAGATGTATATATAGGTATATCTGAATCACTTTGCTCTACAGCAAAGATTAATACAACATTGTAAATCAACTACTTCAATAAAATACAATTTTAAAAATAACCCTTGTCTTTACTATGTGTAATACTGAATTTTTTTTTCTTTCTTTTTCCTATTCTCTTTCATTTAAAAAAGTTCTGATCACCCAGATTGAGTTCACGATTCACAAACTGGGTCGCGGATATTGCCTTCGAGTTCATTTAGTCTGGCCTCCTGCATTTTTATGGATGAAGAGACAGAGGGTTAGAGAAGGATGCTCGGTCATGGTGGGACTCTGAGCAGCAGCTAGGAAGAGGTTTCAGGGCTTCGGACTTCTGGTCTGTTGCTCTGAGCACAGTGACGTTCCTGCTGAGGGAAATGCAGGGCTCCAGCAGGGCGCGGCCACAGGGGGTTGGGTGGGGGGGGCAGTGTGTGTGTGTGTGTGTGTGTGTGTGTGTGTGTGTGTGCATGAACGTGTATGTTGCCGCCGCAGTACACTGGGTTTGAGAGCAGTCCCCTGTAGCAGGGGGTCTCTTCGGTAACGTGACTTCAGCATCTAACCCGCTGATTGTCACGTTGGTGCCAGCCTCTGGAACTTGGCATGTAGGTCCTCCTCGCCCTATCTCAGCCGTGGTCTGTTTTATAGCCCAGAACCAGGCACGTACACAAACTAAATGGGTAGGGGGTCCCTCATCACCGTAAACATCTGCTTTCTGAGGGTGGAAGTTCTCATGGGGTCCAATCCTTGCTCTGTAGAATGCCACCCAGAGAACATTCCAGATCGACTACCACCGTAACCGCTTCCTCAAGGATGGCCAGCCCTTCCGCTACATCTCGGGAAGCATTCACTATTTCCGTGTGCCCCGCTTCTACTGGAAGGACCGGCTGCTGAAGATGAAGATGGCTGGGCTGAACGCCATCCAGACGTAAGTAGGAGGGCATGGGGCTCCCCTCCAAAGCAGAGACACCCGCAGCTGGAGTGGGGGACCAGCTGCATCTCTGTGTGTAGAGGTTTCGTTGCTCAGAGCTGGAATAATGGTCTGGTGTCCCACTCGAGTAGTCTTGCCTGGGAAATCCCATGGACAGAGGAGCCTGGCAGGCCACAGTCCATAGTGTCGCAGAGAGTTGGACACAACTGAAATGACTTAGCATGCACAGTGTCCTGGGAGAGGTTTGTCTTGGGCTTGGGTGTCGCTTCTTTAGACAGTTAACTACTTCTTCCAACCTTGAACTTTGTCAGCAGAAATCATAAAATGAATATCGCTTAAAAAGGCAAAGGGAAGTAACAATGATTGAGGATTTGCTGTGTGCAGGACAAATGACATGGATGATGCCATTTCTCCAAGTTCACCATTACCAAATGCAGCTGATAAAACTGAAATTTGCCAAAGCATGTGCTTTTGGACAGAAATCCAGCTGAGATTTAAAGATAAGGGTGTTTGTAGGCGGCCGTAGCTCCTCTCAGCTCCTAGGGGAACATGCCTTGTTGGGTTCAGTTCAGTTCAGTCCCTCAGTCGTGTCCGACTCTTTGCGATCCCATGAATCGCAGCATGCTAGGCCTCCCTGTCCACCACCAACTCCCGGAGTTCACTCAGACTCACGTCCATCGAGTCCGTGATGCCATCCAGCCATCTCATCCTCGGTCGTCCCCTTCTCCTCCTGCCCCCAATCCCTCCCAGCATCAGAGTCTTTTCCAATCAGTCAACTCTTCGCATGAGGTGGCCAAAATACTGGAGTTTCAGCTTTAGCTCATTCCTTCCAAAGAAATCCCAGGGCTGATCTCCAGAATGGACTGGTTGGATCTCCTTGCCGTCCAAGGGACTCTCAAGCGTCTTCTCCAACACCACAGTTCAAAAGCATCAATTCTTCGGCACTCAGCCTTCTTCACAGTCCAACTCTCACATCCATACATGGCCACAGGAAAAACCATAGCCTTGACTAGACGGACCTTAGTCGGCAAAGTAATCTCTCTGATTTTGAATATGCTANGCCGTCCAAGGGACTCTCAAGCGTCTTCTCCAACACCACAGTTCAAAAGCATCAATTCTTCGGCACTCAGCCTTCTTCACAGTCCAACTCTCACATCCATACATGGCCACAGGAAAAACCATAGCCTTGACTAGACGGACCTTAGTCAGCAAAGTAATGTCTCTGCTTTTGAATATACTATCTAGGTTGGTCATAACTTTTCTTCCAAGGAGTAAGCGTCTTTTAATTTCATGGCTGCAGTCACCATCTGCAGTTGGGTAGATCCTTGAAACCTAGTTTGTCTTTGTGGTTCTGCTGGGGTGATTCTATGGCCCAGGGTTACAGAATCACCCCCAATAACTATCTCTCCTCATCTCTTCTGTTTGTTTTAAAATGACTAATTGAGAAGGAAGTTGGGGTGGCTGGCCACTCTGGTTTTTGCATTGCTGATGTGAATTGCTGATAACTTTTCAAAGATAAAGTATGAGAAAATCCAGCAGCAGGCTCCTGGGACAGATGGTCAGGGGGAATCCCACTCAGTCTTCTGGTTGTAGGACCACTGCGGCCTGTCTGCAGTTTTAGCCCTAAAATTAAAGTTTTAAAACTAAACTAAGTTCTGGGAGACCGAAATGGCTCCAGGGAACCAAGAAACCCTGAAACCATAAGTTAGGGGTCACCAGAGAGACCTTTGTGATGGCAATGGGTAGCTTTGTATTTAAATTTGTGTCCCTTGCTGCAGGCAGTCAGGGGAACTGGTCCGAGTTTTTGTTACCTCATTCAGGGTATTCCTGATAAAATTTTTGGTTAGGAGGACGCAGGGCTTGGAGGCTCTTCCATTTTTATTGAAAAACACTTTTCAAAAAGTAAGTATATTGCTTATGACTTTAACACAGATACTTTCATTTTTCCTAAGCCTTACACAGGCATATATAATTTTTACACAGTAGAAGTTTACGTCAATGTAACTATGTATTTTTTGTTTTTTGGCCACGCCTTGTGGCTTGCAGGATCTCAGTTCCGCAACCAGATATTGAACCCCAACCCTGTCAGTGAAAGCCCGGAATCCTAACCACTAGGCCACCAGGGAACTCCATATATATATATATACATTTTTTTTTTAAATAAAGCATTAAATAGGAATGGGCATCCTTTGTGGAGCATACACTTAAAAGTGTCCCCACAAGTTTGATTATCTGGGTAGCTGCCATGAAAACTCAAAACAAGAGTTTTTTTTTCAAGAGGCTGCCTTACGAAGATGTCTGTGTGTGTCCTGTGGGTTTATAGTTATGCAGAGTGGTTCAGAAATGTGTATGGGACACCTGGAATTTTGAGCTATTTTCAGGAAGGGGCTGTGTGCGTCTTGGCAGGTACGTGGCCTGGAACTTCCATGAGCTGCAGCCTGGACGGTACAATTTCTCTGGGGACCATGATGTGGAACACTTCATTCAGCTGGCACATGAGCTGGGACTGCTGGTCATCCTGAGGCCTGGACCCTACATCTGTGCAGAGTGGGACATGGTGAGTGTGGCTAACCTGGCCTTGTCTGCATGGTACGTGGACAGACGGGGCTCTGGGGGAAAGGGAATGAAAGCAGTGTGGATAAGTCTCATTCCAGATAGCACGGGCCTGTAGCTGAGAAAGCCCAGGTGTCTTTTACCTTAGGTGGTGGCCAGGCAGAGAGGAGCAGGGAGGGGTGAGAAGGCATGGGTCCTCCTTCGGGTGTCACAGACAGAAGTCAGTTTCCTCATCTGTTAAGAGCAGTTCATGAAGTGGCCTCTGTCTGCCCCACAGGGTAGATATGAGGTTCAGTGGAGTAATCTATAGAAAAAATCTTTGATTCTCAAAACATTGCATTCATGCAGAGTGATCTTATTTTTTATTATGTTTACAATCTCTAATTGCCCTGAAAGTTACAAACCAGAAAGCCTAGCTCAAATACCTGTTCTCCATGGCACATTTTCTTCTTTACTCTCACCACTAGCAGTATTAATAATTTCTATCTCCCCTAAGACCTTAAAGTGGTTTCTTTTTTTAAATTTGTTTGCTTGTTTCCCCATCCTAGGGAGGATTACCTGCTTGGCTATTGGAGAAAAAATCTATTGTTCTCCGTTCTTCGGATCCAGGTGAGTTGTTAGAGATGTTGTAAGAGAATTTAAGAAAGTTCAGATACTTTATATCCAAAGGGTCAGATACAATATTTCAAAGGCTGGGATACTCCTGGGTGAATGCTTCTGAAAGTTTAGTAAAAGTGTGGGTGTCCATCATTCTCCACCAGACACTGAGTGTGTAGGAAAGGATTGTTTGAACAACTCGACTAGATCTTATTGATGCCTTGGTAACTCTTTGAATTGGCACCGGGCCCCTTGTGCGGCTGACTGATTGACGTTAACGCTTTCTCTCCCTCCGTTCTCAGTCTGTGACTTGATGGGGGGTGACTCCCCGCTAACCAGAAGGGCAGATGTAGTTTCTGGGGTGGGGTTACTGGATCGCTCTTCACCTGCTTTTACAGAGTGATCTGTGAGTGATAGGTTTTCCCCTTATCTAGCTATAAACCCTGATCAGTCTGCAGGTCCCAATTCGCTGTATTTATTTTTGCTGGCGTATAGTTGACTTACAGTGTGGTGTCATTTTCTGATGTACAGCACCGTGAATCAGTTATGCATATTTTTGAGATACTTTTTCCATGTAGGTCATGGGAGGGTACTGGGTGGAGTTCTTAGCTGCATTTCCGTCTTCTGAAGACTTCATTTCTCTTGGGGATGAAGCTGGTCGTAAGAGCAGCTAACAATGATTAAACCTGCTGTATAAAAGGCTAGTACACTATGCTCTGTGTGGCTTTTCTTAGCGTACTACCCACACGTTTCACACTCTTAGTATATTATTAGTGTTTTCCCATGTGCTATCTCATTTAATACTTTTATAGCAGCTTTGTGAACTGCATACTTATCCCCATTTGACAGTGTAAATGTATAGTTGATTAGAACTTAATTTTTTTAAAACTCAGCTGTGACAGAGAAGGACCCGTCACTCAGTCATTCAACAAACACTGGCAGATGCCTCCCGTGCGGCAGGCTTGTGGCCCTAGCGGCAGGGGCCGAAACCAGGCACACTGGGCCTCGGAAGGCCCCGCTGAGCAGACAACTCCAGGCAGGACAGCTTTTATCAGACTTGTGGTGCACGTGACACCCCTGTTTCGGAAGGTACTGGTTGAATCAGTCTGTTCGATCTCTGCTGCCAGCCCCAGGATAATAGGTTGCATGGTGCCTCTTTGTAGAAGAAAGGTGTGTGATGGTGTTAAACTTGGTTGTTTTCCAGATTACCTTGCGGCTGTGGACAAGTGGCTGGGGGTCCTTCTACCCAAGATGAGGCCCCTCCTCTATAAGAATGGAGGCCCGATTATAACAGTGCAGGTAATCCTGGAGCCCGGGCTGGTAGGGGGAGTTCCCTTTTATCCACACAGTGTATGGGAGTGAAGCAGATGGGAGCCGCATGTGACTCCTTCTTTCTTTCTTTCTTTTTTAATTTTTAGAACTGAAGTGTAGTTGATTTGCTATGTTGTGTAAGTTTCAGGTGTCCGGCAACATCATTCGGTTTTATATACAGATATAGCTGTCTGGGGAGGCCTTATAAATAGCTGTGAAAAGAAGAGAGGCGAAAAGCAAAGGAGAAAAGGAAAGATACAAGCATCTGAATGCAGAGTTCCAGAGAATAGCAAGAAGAGAGAAGAAAGCCTTCTTCAGCGATCAATGCAAAGAAATAGAGGAAAACAACAGAATGGGAAAGACTAGAGATCTCTTCAAGAAAGTTAGAGATACCAACGGAACATTTCATGCAAAGATGGGCTCGATAAAGGACAGAAATGGTATGGACCTAACAGAAGCAGAAGATATTAAGAAGAGGTGGCAAGAATACACAGAAGAACTGTACAAAAAAGATCTTCAAGACCCAGATAATCACGATGGTGTGATCACTCACCTAGAGCCAGACATCCTGGAATGTGAAGTCAAGTGGGCCTTGGAAAGCATCGCTACGAACAAAGCTAGTGGAGGTGATGGAATTCCAGTGGAGCTCTTTCAAATCCTGAAAGATGATGCTGTGAAAGTGCTGCACTCAATATGGCAGCAAATTTGGAAAACGCAGCAGTGGCCACAGGACTCAAAAACGTCAGTTTTCATTCCAATCCCAAAGAAAGGCAAAGCCAAAGAATGCTCAAACTACTGCACAGTTGCACTCATCTCACACGCTAGTAAACTAATGCTCAAAATTCTCCAAGCCAGGCTTCAGCAATACGTGAACCGTGAACTTCCAGATGTTCAAGCTGGTTTTAGAAAAAGCAGAGGAACCAGAGATCAAATTGCCAACATCTGCTGGCTCATGGAAAAAGCAAGAGAGTTCCAGAAAAACATTTATTTCTGCTTTATTGACTATGCCAAAGCCTTTGACTATGTGGATCACAATAAACTGTGGACAATTCTGAAAGAGATGGGAATACCAGACCACCTAACCTGCCTCTTGAGAAATCTGTATGCAGGTCAGGAAGCAACGGTTAGAACTGGACATGGAACAACAGACTGGTTCCAAATAGGAAAAGGAGTCCGTCAAGGCTGTATATTGTCACCCTGCTTATTTATTTTGCAAGGGTTCTCTTATTGCAGAGTATGTTATATAAAACTGGCTGTGTCCTGGACCAGCATGGGATGTGTGCAGCGCTCCCTAGGGGAATGTGGGCCAGCACTTGGGTCCAGCAGTGTTCACTGTTTGTAGGGATGGTCATTGTTGGGGGGGCGGGGGGAGCCTGGCCACTTCTGTGCACTTAAGATACAGGCTGTAAGGGGCTCTGTGGCGGTCCAGTGGTTAGGACTCTGCACTGTCACTGCTGTGGCCTGGGTTCACCCCCTGGTCAGGGAATTAAGATCCCACAAGCTGTGTGGGATGGCCCCCCTCCCCCCAAAAAACCTAACAAACAAATATGCAGGTTGCAACAAGAGGGCTGGGCTGACCAGGGTGCCTGTTTTGACACTGCATGGTGGAGACAGGCCAGGCTGCTATTCCCAGAGGGATGTACTACTGGTAGCATTCACTGCCCCCCACCTGTCCTGAGTCTGTACCAGTTAAACTTCACTTCAGTTCAGTGCAGTTGCTCAGTTGTGTCCAACTCTTTGCAGCCCTATGCACTGCAGCGTGCCAGGCCTCCTTGTCCATCACCAACTCCTGGAGTTCACTCAGACTCACGTCCATCGAGTCGGTGATGCCATCCAGCCATCTCATCCTCTGTCGACCCCTTCTCCTCCTGCCCCCAATCCCTCTCAGCATCAAGATCTTTTCCAGTGAGTCAACTCTTCTCATGAGGTGGCCAAAGTATTGGAGTTTCAGCTTCAGCATCAGTCCTTCCAATGAATACCCAGGACTGATTTCCTTTAGGATGGACTGGTTGGATCTCCTTGCAGTCCAAGGAACTCTCAAGAGTCTTCTCCAACACCACAGTTCAAAAGCATCAATTCTTCCTTCTTCACAGTCCAACTCTCACATCCATACATGACCACTGGAAAAACCATAGCCTTGACTGGATAGACCTTTGTTGGCAAAGTAATGTCTCTGATTTTTAATATGCTATCTAGGTTGGTCATAACTTTCCTTCCAAGGAGTAAGTGTCTTTTAATTTCATGGCTGCAGTCACCATCTGCAGTTGGGAACACCAGCCCACCTGACCTGCCTCCTGAGAAATCTGTATACAGGTCAGGAAGCAGTAGTTAGAACTGGACGTGGAACAACGGACTGGTTCCAAATAGGAAAAGGAGTACGTCAAGGCTATATATTGTCACCCTGCTTATTTAACTTATATGCAGAGTACATCATGACAAACACTGGGCTGGAAGAAGCACAAGCTGGAATCAAGATTGCTGGGAGAAATATCAATAACCTCAGATATGCAGATGACACCACCCTTATGGCAGAAAGTGAAGAGGAGCTAAAAAGCCTCTTGATTAAAGTGAAAGTGGAGAGTGAAAAAGTTGGCTTAGAGCTCAACGTTCAGAAAATGAAGCTCATGGCATCCGGTCCCATCACTTCCTGGCAGATAGATGGAGAGACAGTGGACACATGCACACAGAGCCCATGTTCCTATGTGACGATTTCAAGGCTGAAGCTGGATGTGTCTGCCTGGCTGGATCTTCCTCCTTCCTCTTGATCTCAGGTGTTCCTCAGTTTCCACTGTTTTTTAGTTTGTTGTTGTTGTTGCTTAGTTGTTTAGTCACTTTTGACTCTTTGTGACCCCATGGACTGTAGCCCACCAGGCTCCTCTGTCCATGGGATTCCCCAGGCAAGAACACTGAGTGGGTAGCCATTTCCTCCTCCAGGGGATCTTCCCAACCCAGAGATCAAACGTCTCTTGCATCTCCAGCATTGACAGGCAGATTCTTTACCATTAAGCCACTGGAAAGCCCTTTGCTTCTAAGTCACTTAAAAAAAAAATTATGTATTTACTTGGTTGTACTGGGTCTTAGTTGCAGCCTGCAGGATCTTCAGTCGCAGCATGCTCTTAGTTGGGGCATGTGGGATCTAGTTCCCTGAGCAGGGATCACACCCAGGCCCCCTGCATTGGGAGCAAGGGGTCTTAGCCACTGGACCCCCAGGGAAGTTCCCCCTAAATCACTTTCAATTTTCACTCACAAGTTTTCTGTATCTTTTGGTTATTGAAAGCCACTAAAATGTCATCCCTGGAGAAGGGAATGGCAGTCCACTCAAGTATTCTTGCCTGGAGAATTCCACAGACAGAGGAGCCTGGTGGATACAGTCCATGGAGTAGCAGAGTTGGACACGACTGAGTGACTAACACTTTCACTTTCACTTTTAAAATGTCATCAAATACGAACTCTGCACAGGAGAGCAACGTTGACTGATTTAGAGGGGTGGACGGTGGGCGTGTTTCCTCCTGTATTCATCCCTGGCAACCTCAGGTGACATGAACTTAACTGTGGGTCCTGCCAGGGGACTCAGTTCCCTCCTCTTTCTTCTCCCCACATCTCTCTGCCTGCTCAAATCCCAGCTAATCCTTTTGCCCCTTGGTAATCAGGAATGGGGGCCTTCTACCCTACAACCTAATTTGTGGGGCACTCGTCATGAGGGATCCCCTCTGTTTATACCTGTTGTTTTGGAAGGTCAACGACTGAAAATGTCTTTGTCGCTTTACAGTAAATCCCCTATGTATGAACGAGTTTCATTCCAAGAGCACGTTCCTAAGTCCAACAAAGTTAGCCCAAGTACCCAACTAACACAGTTGGCTATATGGTACTGTACTATAATAAGTTTATAATAGTTTCCACACAAATAATACATTAAAAAGCAAACACAAAAAAGAAAACATTTTTAATCTTACAGTACAGTACAGTACAGTAATTGGCACGTGAGGGTTGGCATCAAGCAAACAGGCAAGAAGGGTAACTGACCGGAGAAGGGAGACGAGGTGGGAGATGGTAGAGCTGAAGAATCGTCCGCAACAGGGCACAGAGTACAGGCTTTGATTTCATCCATGCCTGATGTTGATGGTACAGGTTCTGGTTCCTTGCTGGATCAATTCTGTCTGTTGTTATTGCTCAGTCGTGTCCGACTCTCTGTGACCCCATGGACTGCAGCACTCCAGGTTCCCTGTCTTTCACCATCTCTCGGAATTTGCTCAAACTCATGTCCATTGTGTTGGTGATGCCACCCAACGATCTCCTCCTCTGTTGCCTCCTTCTCCTCCTGCCTTCAATCTTTTCCAGTGAGCCGGCTCTTTGCATCAGGTGGCCAAAGTGTTGGAGCTTTAGTTTCAGCCTCAGTGCTTCCAATGAATATTCTGGGTTCATTTCCTTTAGGATTGACTGGTTTGATCTTCTTGCTGTCCAAGGGACTCTCAAGAGTCTTCTTCAGGACCACGGTTTGAAAGCATCAGCTCTTTGGTGCTTAGCCTTCTTTATGGTCCAACTCTCACATCTGTACATGACTACTGGAAAAAACCATAACTTTGACTATACAAACCTTTGTCAGCAAAGTAATATTTCTGCCTTTCAACACTGTCTAGGTTTGTCATAGACAAACAATTCTGTCTACCCTCTTGGAAAATGATCCAATGATATCTAGGTCGTAGCTCTTTTTTTCTCATCATAAATGACAGTGGTAGCCCTGGATTGCATTCTGAACAGCTCCTGCAGTCTTTGTGAGCTGTTCTATATTTGGGTCCCGTGCCTCAAAAACTAACAGACAGTGGCTCCTCAGATAAAGCAAATCCCCTTGCCATTTCCCTGCACTGTGAATCTTTTCGGTCCTTCAGTTCCTTCATCTTCCTCTTGCTTCTCTTCATCCTTTCTCTGGGCACATTCACATCTTTGATAGTTCACAACTTGAAGGTTCGTTTGTAGGGGACTTAGGAGCTTACAGGGTGAGATAATTATCCTGGAGCAAGTGTCTGCGAGCTGCAGTACGGGCCCCCTGCCTGTTGTGGTAAATCAGGGTCATTGGCACACGGCCATTTATGCATTGTCCAGGGTGCTCGGGCACCACAGTAATGTACTCGAGCAGCTGAAACAGCAACTTACCGCCCCAAAGCCCCTGGTGTTTACTGTCTGGCCCTTAACTGAAGAAGTTAGCAAACTCCTGCTCTAGAAAAATCAGTGTTCCTCGGAACCTCACTTCGACTTCTTCTGTGTGTCTTTCAAGCCCTTTTCTGTATGTTTCTCCTCTCACCTGCCCCACCTCTCCTCTCCCCTCCTTGGCAATGATAGAGAACTTGAATATACGCTTTGTTGCCAGCATTTTGAGCCCTCACAAGGTGCCAGGTATCGTCTATCGGCTCAGGGACTCCTCCTGCGGCCCAGTGGGGAAGGCACACTCACCTCTGATAGACAGAGAGACAGTTTACAGGTGGAGCCACATGGATGAGAAGAGGCAGAGCTGAGATTTGCATGAGGACTCTTGGGCCTTTGATGTCTGTGCCTGTGACCGCAGCGCTGAGCTGTCTTGCCAATGTGGAGCTTTTCTCTCTTTCTCTAAAAAGCAAACCAAATTATGTGTATGCATGAATTACAATCCTGTTTAAAATACCCTCCTATATTTTACTGTAATATAGTGATGTTAATGGATAAACGAGGCTTGAAAAAGTAAGTGAAGATCAACGATGTCAGCTTGGGCGTGGCCAGAAAAGAACTCAGGGTGCAAAGGCTGTGAGCCCACTTTGTTGCTAGAGCTGACCTTAAAGTTAGCTCTGAACTTCTTGGCAGCCAGATGATGAAGGAAGACACAGCCATATAAATACCTGTTTTTTCTTCTGTTTGGCTATGTCGTGCAGCCTGTGGGATCTTAGTTCCCCAACCAGGGACTGAACCTGTGCCGCCTGCATTGCACAGTCTTCAGCATGGGACCACCAGGGAGGGCCCTGTAAATAGCTCTTAATTAAAAGGAGGAAAAAGAAAATGAGGCGGAATGTACCTTGCCAGTATTTATGGAGCTTTTCTTAAGATTTATTTCATTTATTTTCCAAGGGGCTGCTGATCAGGATCAGGTCATCAGGGTATCAGGATCAGTCTCCCAAGGAGCGTGTCCTGCTCTGAGTGGCAACACCTCCTTTTTCAGGACGGCTTCATGCCCTGTGAAGCCCTTGGTACTGGCTGCTACTGCCTGTTTTTCTTCTTAAGAGCATCTAAAAGACAGGGTATTATTTTGGCTGCACTGGGTCTCTGTGGCCGTGCACAGGCTCTCTCTGGCCGTGGCGCCCGGGCTTCTCCTTGGGGTGGCTTTCCCTTCTTGCGGAGCGCAGGCTCGAGGGCACGCAGGCTTCAGGAGTTGTGGCCCATAGGCTTAGCTGCCTCATGGCACGTGGAATATTTCCAGAACAGGGATTGAACCCATGTCTCCTGCCTTGGCAGGTAGATTCTTAACCACTGGACCACCAGGGAAGTCCCAGAACATTTTTATGTTATTTTATTTGCCGTACCTGGGGGCATATAGAATCCTAGTTCTCCGACTAGGGCTTGAACCTGTGTCATCTGCATTGGAAGCATGGAGTCTTAACCACTGGACCACCCGGGAGGTCCCCGTTTTGCTTTTTGAACCCATACCATGACAGTATAGTCAGGATTCTTGCTGAGAAAGCCATCATGCATTAAGCCACTTGGTAGGTAATACTTTTAGACAGTGGCGGTGGTATTGGGTTCCTGTGCATCACTCCCCTCCCCTCCCCACACCCCGACTGTGTCCACAGGCTTCCTGGAGCTGCCAGCAATTCTGCAAACTGCCTGCTCTCTGAGCGGCGCTCTCCACCTGTCTTGCCTCCTTGACCAGTGCCTTTCTGCGTAGATCTGCCTCGGGTAACCCCTCTGGGGAAGCTCTGTTACCCTCCTCTCCCGGCCTCCCTCAGGCTGGACACCTGTTTGCTGGCGGCTCACGGTTTCTTTTTCTTTTAACTTTTAATTTTGTATTGGAGTTTAACAATTACTAGCAATGTTGTGATAGTTTCAGGTGCACAGCAAAGGGACTCGGATATACATGGATCCATTCTCCCCTGCCAGCCAGGCTGCCACATAACGTTGAGCAGAGTTCCCTGGGTTATCCATTTTAAATATAGCAGTGCATACCTGCTAATCCCAAACTCCCTAACTATCCCTTCTTGGGGGCGCTCGGTTTCCTGTGCTCATGTTCAAAGACCACATATTCCTTGTACCACAGAAGTTTGTTTTGTGTTGTGTGCCGGTTGAAATTTTTATGTTTGGCCAGTTTTTAAATTTTCGTAAACTTGTGAGCTGTAACACACACACATTAATGTGCGGTGAATGAAGCACTGTGGAGAGAACAGCCACAGAATGACCACCCAAGATGGGAAATGGTCTGTGACCAGGACCCTAGAAGCTTCCTGATCGTGCTGTACTTTTTCTCACTGTCCTGACTTTCATGACCATCAGCTTCGTGCTTTTTTTTTTACACTTCTACCAACCAACTATCCTCACACCCACCCTTATAGTTTGGTTTTAATTGGTTTGGATTTTCTGCTTCCTTCATTAAACTCTATAGCTCTAAGATTTTTTAAAATATTTATTTATTTATTCATTTGGCTGCTTTGGGTCTTACTTGTGGCTCACAGGCTTAGGTTTTTATGCTGAGTTGCTCTTTGGAAAATGAGTTTTGAGGATCAAGTGTAGGAGATATTTAAGGGGAGGGGACGACTAAGCCTCATCGTCTCAGAGAGGCTCAGGGAGTTTCTCCAAACAACAGTTTGCCTTAGAACATTGGGGTCTTCTGATTTCTTTCCCCTCCTCTTTTTCAAACTTGCAGGTTGAAAATGAATATGGCAGCTACTATTCCTGTGATTACGACTACTTGCGTTTCCTGCAGAAGCGTTTCCACGACCACCTGGGTGAGGACGTGCTTCTGTTCACCACGGACGGGGTGAATGAGAGGTTCCTGCAGTGCGGGGCGCTCCAGGGGCTCTACGCCACCGTGGACTTCAGCGCAGGTTGGTGTCTGCAGAAATGCAGCTCAGCGGGCGGATCTGGGCCTTTTACTCAGATGATCGCTCTAAGCAGCTATTGTTTAAGTGGCATGGGCATATTGAATAGGATTTCCCAAATTTTCCTTTATTTGTAATGGTAAAGTAGAATACTTGATAAAGCACCCCTTGGTGGCGCAGATGGTTTGATGTCAGCTGAGTTGGCCCTTAGGACACAGGCTGTGTTTCCAGCCCTGGCGGAGCTGGCTGCAGCCTGGAGTCCTGTTTTCTTAGGGGCTGCTGCCAGGGGTTCCCCTAGCTGGAGGAGCTCCCCCTTTCAGGCTGTGTCTGGGATGTGCTGTTCTTCTCTGCACCTTCCTCCTCACCGCCCCTATCCCCCCAAGTCATGGCTGGATCTTGGGCCGGGTTGAGGCCACTGTGAACTCTGAGGTCAGCTCTGGAGTGCAGAGAACATGCCTGGCACTTCCGTCTTCTTTCTCTATAATCGTAACACTGGGAGCTGTGATGGGCCGGAGGTGGTTTGGTAGATGCTGCACCGAATCGTCTTTCCTGACGCATTCATGGTGCGCGAGTCACTGAGGTTCTGCACATGAAAGCCTGGTTGGGGTGCTCGGGGTGCAGCGACGTTAAGAGGTCTTTGCGTGGGTTGAGAGCGGCTTTTATAAAAGACGTCACGGCTAAGTGCAGTGTGATCCTGAAAAGGGTCCTGGACTTTTTTTTCTGTTTGTTTTGGTTGTTGTTATTATGAGGGACATTATTGAGACAACTGAAATCTTTGAATAAAGCCTTTAGATAATGGTATTCTATCCATGTTAATTTCCCATTTTTTAAATCATTGTATTGTATTTATTTAAAGAATGCTCTTACTCTTTAGGGGATACATGCTGAAGTATTTAGGGGTAAAGGACCATCCTGTCTACAACTTATTCTCAAATGGCTCAGAAAAAAAAAAAGTGCATATTTATATAGAGAGGAAAAAAACCAATGAATGTGGTAAAATGTTAACAATTGGGGAACCTGGGTGAAGGGAAAATAAGTTCTTTGTATTATTCTCACAGTTTTCCTATAAATTTGGAATGATTTCAAAATAAAACGTTATCCCACTCGCCCAAAAGACCAGCTTTTCAAGTAGCATAAAGATGCTGTTGTCCTGTCTGAGGGAGGAGACACGCGTCCAGCGTTGCCTTCTGTAGAGAAGGATGTTCAGACTGAAGTTGCATTTTTAAAGAAATTCTTCTCCGCTACGAACAAAGAGATAACTGGCTCCTGAGTGTTTCTAGAAACATGGTGCATTGCTCAGATCATTTGGTGATGAAGTAAGTCGTCTACAAAGAGCTGCACAGGAAGTGGCATGCTGGTTTCCTCCTGCTTTGGCACATTTCCTAACACAGCTATGAAAAAGCACAATATTGTTCTGTTGGGAGGAACAAATTGAGGATTATCACAAGTTAGTTATAAGTGTTATTTGTATGTGGGGTGACAGCATGGTTGCTACCGCTGTGGGTTCAAGGACAGACACTCAAGGCCAGTGTGCCTGGGGCAGGGGGGATGGTGGCAGCTTCATTTCCTGGAGTGTGGGAGGGGCAGTGCCTGGGGTCAGATCCCAGGAGAGGCTCTTGAGAGCAGGTTTCAAGATCTGGAAGCCAAAAAAACCCCCAAAACACCAAGTAACCCAATTAAGAAGTGGACGAGAGATCTAAATAGACATCTTTCCAAAGAGGACATACAAATGGTCAAAAAGCACATGAAAAGAGGTTCAACGTCACTAATATTAATAATTACAGAAATGTACATCAAAACTACCGTGAAGTATCACCTCACACCAATCAGAGCGGCCATCATCTAAAAATTTACAAGCAGTAGATGCTGAGAAGGTGTGGAGCAAAGGGAATCCTCTTAGACTGTTGGTGGGAATATAAGTTGGTAACAGCCACTATGGAGAACAATATAGAGGTTCCTTAAAAACTAAACCTACCATACGATCCAGCAATCCCACTCCTGAGGTTTTAGAGCAAAAGTAAACTAGAATTCAAGAAGATACATGCGCCCCCAACGTGAAGTCCACCACTGTCTACAATAGCCAGGACACAGAAGCAACCTAAATGTCCATCAGCAGAGGAATGGGTAAAGTAGATGTGGTGGAATATTAGCCGTAAAGGGGTGAAATGATGCCATAGGCAGCAGCGTGGATGAGCCCAGAGACTGGCATACTGAGTGAAGTAAGGCAGATACAGAGAGTGGATGGCACACGATATCACTCATATGTGGGATCTAAACAAAGGGGGGGTATAAATGAACTTAAAAATAGGAGTAGAGTCACAGATGCAGAAAACAAACATGGTTATCAGGGGATAAGACGGGAGGAGGGATAAACTGGGAGGTTGAGATTGACATATACATACTGCTGCTAAGTTGCTTCAGTCGTGTCCGACTCTGTGTGACCCCATAGACGGCAGCCCACCAGGCTCCCCCTTCCCTGGGATTCTCCAGGCAAGAACACTGGAGTGGGTTGCCATCGCCTTCTCTGGACATAGACATACTACTGTGTGTTAAATAGATAACGTATAAAACCTGCTGTATAGCTCAGAAACTCTACTTAGCAGTCTGTAATGACCTATACGAGAAAAGAACCTAAAAAAAAAAGTAAGAGAGTAGATATATATATATATATATGTATAACTGATTCACTTTGCTGTACACCTGAAGCTATCACAACATTGTAAATTAACTACAATAAAAATTTAAAACAAAAGATCTAGAAACCACCTAATGCTTAGTTAATAGTGAGAAATTTACAGCCGTAAAGTAAATGAAATTCCACTCTTTCTTGATCATTACTTTCTCTCCTGAGAGCTAGCCTCACAGAGAAGCCCAAGACTTGTCGGACAGCAAGGGGTTATTTGGAGACTGGGCTGGTGTGCTCGTACTCTGGGACACCTGCAGGAATTGGTGCAGGGTGGGCCAGGGTGTCCTCGACTCTGGTTGAAGAGACACTGTCTGTGCTCATTACCTCTCTGTGGAGAAACCCTTTCTCTTTTTGGAGGAGGGGATGGATAACAGAAGATGTGGGAAGCAAAACAAGACATAGACATCCTAATGGAACACTTCAAAAGACAAAAATTGAGCACAGGTGGTCTGGAATGGCTTGAGACGTACAAATCAAAATGCAGAGTGTACTCTGTGAATCAGGATAAATGTAATTAAGCACGATTTGTCCTTTTGATTGGTTAATTTGCTGTTGTTTCGTTGCTCAGTCATGTCTGACTCTGCGACTCCATGGACTGCAGCACACCGGGCCTCCCTGTCCCTCACCATCTCCCTGACTTGCTCCAGTGTATGTCCATTGAGTCGGTGATGCCATCCAACCATCTCATCCTCTGTCATCCCCTTCTCCTCCTGCCTTCAGTCTTTCCCAGCATTAGGGTCTTTTCCAGTGAGTCAATTATTTGCATCAGTGGCCAAAGTACTGGGGCTTCAGTTTCAGCATCAGTCCTTCCAATGAATAGTCAGGAATGATTTCCTTTAGGATGGACTGGTTGGATCTCCTTGCAGTCCAAGGGACTCTCAAGAGTCTTCTCCAACACCATAGTTTGAAACCATCAATTCTTCAGTGCTGAGTTTTCTTTATGGTTCAACTCTCACATCCATACATGACCACTGGAAAAACCATAGCTTTGACTAGATGGACCTTTGTCAGCAAACTAATGTCTCTGCTTTTCAATATGCTATCTAAGTTTGTCAACTTTTCTTCCAAGGATCAAGCATCTTTTAATTTCCTGGTGGCAGTCACTATGTGCAGTGATTTTGGAGCCCGAAAAATAAAGTCTGCCACTGCTTCCACTGTTTCTTCATCTATTTCCCATGAAATGATGGGACCAGATGCCATGAACTTAGTTTTTTGAATGTTAAGTTTTAAGCCAGCTTTTTCCACTCTCCTCTTTCAGTTTCATCAAGAGGCTCTTTAGTTTCTCTTCGCTTTCTGCCATAAGGGTGGTATCATCTGCATATCTGAGGTTATTGATATTTCTTCTGGCAATCTTGATTCCAGCTTGTGCTTCATCCAGCCCAGCGTTTCTCATGATGTATTCTGCATATAAGTTAAATAAGCAGGGTGACAATATACAGCCTTGACTCCTTTCCCGATTTGGAACCAGTCTGTTGTTCCATGTCTGGTTCTAATTTGTGGCACTGTGATGCATATGGTGCTGTGGGGCCTACCGGGAAGTATGTTCAAAGCAGGGTCATCGTGTAGGGAGCAGCTCGGTCACCCAGATACCTGAGTGGAGAGAGCTGCACACCAGCCGTGTGTCTAGGCTCTGGGGGCACAGAGGAAGCACGAGGCCTGTGTCATGATCTCCCAGAGGAGTGCAGTCGGGAGAGGCCCAGACACTGTTCACAAAGGGAACATCATTCTGTGGTCCCCACAGTCTATCGAATGTATGGTCTGAGTCCTCCCCTAAAGCTGGCTTGAAGGTGTGCAGGCCCACGGGGGTATGAGGGAGGGCAGGGAGCCTGAGACTCAGGTCCTGCAAAGGAGTCTTTTAATAAAATGGGTCTTTGTTGCTACACATGGGCTTTCTCTGGTTGCCGCGAGCGGGGGCGACTGTTCCTTGTGGCACACGGGCTTCTCTTGTTGCGGGCTCTAGGTGCACCGGCTTCAGGAGTGGCCGCACCTGGGCTCAGTAGATGTGGCACGTGGACCTAGTTGCTCTGCCTCATGTGGGATCTGCCCAGACCTGGGATCGAACCCGTGTTCCCTGCATTAGCAAGTGGATTCTTATCCAGTGTGCCACCAGGGAAAGTCCTCTTTTTTAAGAAATGAATTTATTATATACTTGGCTGTGCCAGCTCTTAGCTGCAGCACTCAGATCTTTCGCTGTGGAGCGCAGATTCTCTGTGGTGTGTGTGGGCTTAGCTGCTCTCCTGCACGTGGGATCTTAGTTCCCCAACGAGGGATCAAATGCATGTCCCCTGCATTGACAGGTGGGAGTCCCTGCAAGGCAGATTCTTAACCACTGGACTCACTTCCTTTGGGAAGTCTCCAAAGGAATCTTTTTTCTTGGACTTGTCACTTCCATGGCTGACCTCTCTCCTCTTTCTCATTGTTCAGGTTCCAACCTCACAGCTGCTTTCATGCTCCAGAGGAAATTTGAGCCCAGAGGACCCCTGGTAAGAGTCGGGGGTGAGGCATGGGGAGATCACTTGGTTGTACAGACTTCTTTTCTGCTGTTGGGGGAGAGTGATGAGGTGCTGTGAAGGGTGGGAGTGGATCCTTGGTTTCCTTGGGTCTGGGGTCAGAACTGATGGGGCTGTAGAGACTGCCTTCTGGACACATGGGAAACAGCTGAAGCAGTGCTACTCCTCAACACTAAGGCCCTGTACTGGAGGGTCAGCTAGGTCCATGTGCTGCAACTAGAGAAGCCTGCTCGCCGCAGTGAAGACCCAGTGCAGCCAAATCATTAAAGAAAGAAAGAAAAAGAAATACGCTTGATTTTTTTTAACGCAAAAGAAAAAAAAAAAGCAGAGCTTAATGAGGGAGGATGTTTACCGTGGTCCCTATTCTGTCCCTCCAGAATGGATCCTAGTTCTCCTACCAGGGATCAAACCCACATCCCCTGGATTGCAAGGCAGATTCTTAACCACTGGACCACCAGGGAAGTCCCAGGCTCTGCACCCTGGCATGCCTCGTCACCTTTGGTCCTCGTGGCAGCTCTCATAAGTGGTGTTATGAGAGCTCGCTCTTTTCACTGAGACTCAGAGACTATGTCACTTGCTTAAACAGCTGGTGAGTGGCAGGGCCAGGATCTGAGTTCAGGTCTGTGTTTCTTAGGAGCTCTTTGTGACAGAGCTGCTCTGCCTTCAATCTACTTAGAAATCACAGGAGTCTTGTGAAAACACAGACATTGATTTACTGGGTCTGGGGAAGGGGCACTGAGTTTCTGACATGCAGCCAGGAGATGTGGGGAAGTAGGGTTGCTGACGCTCTGGGAGTTGCCGGGCTCTGTGGCGTCTCCGTAGGCGGCTGGGAGGCAGAGACGGCAATAAGGTCCTGGCAGGTGTGCTCAGCCCATCAATGAATGTGTCCCTCTTTCCGCTTCCCTTTTCCCCGCAGTTGTTGTTGTTACTTGGCCCCACATAAGGGATGTTTTCCGCGCAGCAGGTCAGGCTGCCCTGCCTGTGTACCCACCTTTGTACAAAGAAGCCTTTTTTGAACCTGGCCTCTGCTTCCTGAGTCATGCAGAACCCGTGTTCACAGACTCTGAGTAGAGCTGTTTCCTGCAGCCTGAGACAAGAAGTCCCCAGAACACATCCAGATTTCTCTTTTCTTTTGTAGACAAGGGCTTGGCAGGGTCATGCCCAACAGAAACACCAAACGCTAGAATATTTGGGCAATATTTCTGCAACACATTAAGTCAGTCTGAGATCTAAAGAATGTCTCTATGCCACTTAGCTGTACAGCAGAGATTGGCACAGCATTGTACATCAACTGTTCTTCAATTAAAATGAGTCAACCTGAGATCTGAAAATCTGGATTCACACAAAGGGTGAATTTGGAGCTAATTATTTCATAAACATATTTTGTCATCTGATTCTTTTGCCCAACAAACTTTCCTCCTGTATTCAAACTGGGGATGGGTTAACAAGATTTTGATGCAGGTACAGCTTTTCAGGAACACCTGCATTGTCCACACCTGAGACCTGAGTTTAGGCAATGCTATTATGAAATGTCCTCATTGGTCCCCCAGTTCCCAGCAAAGCAGTGAATGTCAGCTGCCCCCTCTTCCTATTCTTCGGTGGATAACCTAGGGCAGTAGTTACTGGGAAGCCCAGCATGTGAAGGTTTAAGTCTGTCCTAAGCTCCATGTCCCTTTCTTTTTAGATCAATTCTGAATTCTACACTGGATGGTTAGATCATTGGGGCCAACATCATTCAACAGTCAGCTCTAAAGTGGTGGCTTTCACCCTTCATGATATACTTGCTCTTGGGGCAAATGTAAACATGTGAGTGTTAATTTTTGGAGGGAAGGGTGTCCTCTGTAGCTGTGGGCTCATGGTGAAGCTGTGGGTTCATGATGAGCTGTGGGCTCATCTTTCTCTTGTTTCCTTGTAGGTACATGTTTATAGGTGGCAGCAATTTTGCCTATTGGAATGGTAAGAGCGATTTAACATTTGTTTGTAGAATCTAATGGTAGAATGTTTCTGGTGCTTGATTTTGTCCATGCCTATGGCCATCTGTGATTCTTCTGTTTTGGTTTGTCTTCTCCTAAATTTTCTAATATGTAAGATTGCCTATATAATAATAAAAAATTACTTTTATTTTTTATTTATTAGGAACAGAGAAATGTTGGATTTACTTTCCTATTGAGAATGATTTTTTTAAATTGAGTATGCAGGTGTTATGAAATAATCCATGTTATATGAATGAGTAGCATTTGGCTGCTTATGCATTACCCTTCTATACTTGCTT
>SJYQ01008867.1:234941-273224 GCA_006410935.1 Redunca redunca | reverse complement strand
AATCATAGAAATGGAATTTTTTTCCCTATATAAACTTGAATTTTTCTAGGTTTTATTTTCTTAATTTTATTGAAGTATAGTTGCTTTACATTGTATTTCAGGTATTCAGCAAAGTGATTCAGATATAGATAGATAGATAGATATAGATAGATAGATAGATATAGATACATATATATATATTTCTTTTTCAGATTCTTTTCCCTAATATGTTACTATAAGATACCGAGTTCTCTGGCTATACAGTAGGTCAAAAAATCATTTTTCTTTTATTTGGTCACACTTCATGGCAT
Source organism: Redunca redunca (assembly GCA_006410935.1). Classification (NCBI taxonomy): domain Eukaryota; kingdom Metazoa; phylum Chordata; class Mammalia; order Artiodactyla; family Bovidae; genus Redunca; species Redunca redunca. The sequence continues at coordinate 272,934 of SJYQ01008867.1, read as the reverse complement.
GTGAGATCTTAGTTCCTTGACCGGGGATCAAACACATACCCCATGCTTTGGAAGCATGGAGTCTTAACACTGGACTGCCAGAGAATTCCTACAAAATCATTTTTCTTTAAAAAAATTTTAAGGGCTGTAAGTTGTGCATTTAGAAACTATTGTTTAAAATCAAGCTAACTGAGCAAGTCATAGTCTCTAGATATAACTTACTTGTTCATATATTCTGGTCTATTTTCTCTTTTTTAAAAAACATTTTGTTGAGGCATAATTCACATACCCTAGAACTGATGATTTTTAAAATATATGATCTAGTGATGTTTAGTTTAGCACAAACTTGTGCAGCCATTACCACCATCTAATTCCAAAACGTTTTCATTACCCCCAAAAGAAACCTCATACCCAAGAAATGCCCCCCTGCCCCTTCTCCCAGCCGTTGGCCACCACTCCTTGTCTTTATGGGTTTGCCTGTTCTGGATGTTTAGTACAAGGAGAACCACACAATATGTGGCCTTTTGTGTTTAATTTCTTTCATTTAGCATAATCTTCTCAAGGTTCATCCATATCACAGTGGATATGAGTACTTCATTCTTTCCTATGGGGGAATAATATTCTGTTATGCGGATAGACTACATTCTGTTTCTCCATTCATCAGTGATGGACATGTGGGTTGTTTCACCTCTTTGGGCCATTATGCATAATGTTGCTATGAACACTGATGTGTAAGGATTTGTTTGAAACTATATTTCAGTTCTTTTGACTGCACACCTAGGATTGGAATTGCTGGTTCACACGGTAACTAACTAACTCTATTTTTAGAGTTAGAGGAACTGCCACAGTATTTTCCAAAGCAAATGCACCATTCCTATATTTCCTATATGGTCTTTTTTTTTTGGCCACACCACTTGGCATGTGGGATCTTAGTTCCCTGACCAGGGATTGAACCCTCGTCCCCTGCAGTGGAAGCACAGAGTCTTAACCTCTGGACTACCAGGGAAGTGCCTCCATGGTCTTTTTTGGAGAGTAGGAAAAATTATGATAAAATTCTCCGAGTTTACTTGGTCTGATAACCCCTTAGTGGTTTGCTGCTGATCCTGGGCCCAGAAACCTGTGGGTCTATCATGGACCTTTTTTTTAGCCACAGAGGAGGTCATCAAGATCACAGCTGCAAGGTTAACAGTCAGACATGTGAGTCGTGCCATAGGCCTGGGCACTGCTGGCTGTGAGATGTCTGGGGGCTTTGTTGGGAGCTTCAGATGCCCTGCGGATCCAGTGTGGGGATATCTGCTGAGGTTGCTGAGAGAGTAAATGGGGAAAGTCCTTTGTAGACACCAAGGTGCTTAGTGAGGGCCACCTGCAGGAAGAAACCTTGCATCTGGAGGCCACCTCTGTGTCACTTAACAGTTGGCTCTGACGTGCTTCCTCATTCACCTCTCCACAAATCCATGAGAACTTGTCGCAGGAGAAGGCCTTCTGTAGTAACTGGTGGCATGGTTTTGTTTTCCAGGAGCCAACATGCCCTACCAACCACAGCCCACCAGCTATGACTATGATGCCCCGCTGAGCGAGGCCGGGGACCTCACTGAGAAGTATTTTGCTCTGCGGGATGTTATTCAGAAGGTGAGTGCTTTGTACATGCTCCAGGGGCTGGTCTTGGACCAAGCCTGCCTGGGACTCACGATGCTCTGTAGACATCTTCCTGCAGCCTTTGTGTGTAAAAGGATGGATGAAGGGAGGCATCAGCTAGACTTGACCTCAAGTCTTGGCCCCACCCAGTTAAGAGTGAGCCTGTCAGCAAGTGAGGCCACAGCACGCGGTTGTGTTGTAAAGATTAGAAAGAACATAGGTAAAGCCTCGGGAATAGTCCTTGCACATACGCTGTCCAGTAAGTGTTAGCCGTTACTATTATTTATACTAAAGGTATAAATGTGTGTCCACATAAATAGCTGAAGTGTGCGGGAGAGAAAATCTTATGGGCATTGTGAACACAGGGCAAGTGTGAGCTGTCAGCAGAGCTTCATTTTTCTGCTTTGGAGCAAGTGATTGCTATTTCCTCCTGGCCTGACACCTGAACACTTAGTCCTGCTAGCGCTGTGACCTTTAGAAGCATCTAACGCACCCAGGTGGGGTTTCCTGTCTCTGTGTGGCTTTAAAAAAAAAACCCACAGTTTTTCTGCGCAGTCACCTGCGTTTTGAAGTTAAAAAACAAAGGTTTTCTGCCTATAAATGGTATAAACTTTTTTTTTTGTTTTCAACATAGTCTCAATTTAAGCCCAAGTGTTAACGTTAATATTATGAAATACTTTAAGCCTATTAAAAAGGAGAGTCAATACCTAACCACTCAGAGTTTGTTCATTTCATCTGCATTTTCAGATGTGTGGTTAAAATGTTGCTCGTGTGATTTTTATTGTGGGTTTAATCTCTAGAATTTAGAGTGATGACTCCCAAGTTCTGTCTTGTACATTTGTTCTCTGTTTCAAAGCTCTCTGTTCCTATGTTTATTGTTTCCTTCCTTTATTTGAAGCTTAGCTTTTTAAACCAGACTTTGTTCTTTTCTAATATAAATACTCAAGTCTGCACGTTTCCTTCAAGTACTGCTATGGCTCCATCTTGTAAGTCTTGATATATATATTTTTTATTATTTGCTTTTAAACATGCTTATCTTGACCTCTCTTTGACCCTTCAAATGTTCAGAAGTGAGGTTTTAAAATATTAAGCACAAATATTTTTCTAGTCTGATGGTTTCTCAAATAGTTGCATTCTGGTTAGAGAATGTTTTGAGTATAAGACCAATCCCTTGAAATTTATTGAACCTCCTCATACAGCCTGGCTTATTATACCAATATGAACAAATATTCCATGTATTCTTGAAAAGACCACATGTTTTATGACTGTTGGCTATAATCTGTATACGTGTTCATTTGATTAAGCTTATTAATGGTGCTATTGCTATCTTTTATATCCTTCCTGATTTTTGTTAGTTTATTCTATTAGTTATTGAGAGAGTTGTGTTTATGTATTTCTCCTTGTAGTTCTGTCAGTTTTTGAGGCCATATTATTAGAATGCAAATTGAGAATTAAATCTTTTTGTATCATATGGAAACTCTCTATCTCTGATAATGATTTTTGCCTTAGAATCTGTTAGGTCTGATACTAATATACTTACCTGCATTCTTTTACCTGGTGTATCTTTGTACCTGTGAAAGATATCCTTCTATATCCTTTCTTAAAAATCATCCCCAAAAACTCTGTTCCAAAGCAGAAACAAACTCAACAGACATAGAGAACAGACTTGCAGCTGCCCAGGGAGAGCGGGACGGATTGGGAGCATGGGGTTAGCAGAGAGAAACTATTACACATAGGATGGATAAACAGCAAGGTCCTACTGTGGAGCACGGGGAGCTAGATTCAATATCTTTGTAATAAACCCAAATGAAAAATAATGTATAAGTGTATAACTGACTTCGTTGTACAGCAGAAATTAACACAACACTGTAAATCAACTTTACTTCAGTAAACATAAAATAAAAAATAAAAACATACATCCCTTGTAAACAGGATACAGCTGGATTTTTTCGAAATCTCGTTTGAACATTTTGTCTTTTACCTGGTGCACCTGCCCATCACCATTCATTATAATTCTTGATACACATCGATTCATCTCAGCCATCTTGTAATTGTCTACTTGCCTACCTGTTCTGTTTCGTCTTCCTCTCTTACTTTCTTTGACCTGTTTATTTTTGTTTTCTTATATCACCGCCCCCTCCACACCCGAATTTGGATGTTATCCTCTGTATTTTCATTTCTTTAGGGGTTACCTGTTGAAGTGTGAAGTATGCGCACCCCACCCTCCCCAGAAAAGCACAGCTCATTAGTGCAAAGCTCAGTGAATTTATAAAACACAGACTCCTGGAGCCACCACACAACCCCTCAGAAGCTTCCCTCATGTTCCTTCTGATTACTGACTTTCCACTGACCTTGATCGCCACAAGTTAGCTATGCTTGTTTTTTGACTCTATATAGATGGGTTCATACAATATGCACTCTTTTCTATCTGGCTTTCAAAAACCTTTAGCATTCAGTTTTATAATAATCTAAAATTAATCTATATCTTTACTTACTTCCTACAACCAGAACTTTAGCTCGCGTTAACTTCAATTACATCCCTCCTGACTTACACGCTCTGAATGGCACGTATTTTAGTAGTGGGCGAGTTGTGGATGTGAATCTTCAAGAGACATTTGTTTTCTCCCCAGTTTATCGCTGCACAACAAATTACCCACAAACTCAGTAGCTTAAAACAACAGATGTTAGGAGTTCCCTGGTTACCTGCTGGTTAGGATTCTGGCTTCCACTGTCACGGCCCAGGTTCAGTGCCTCGTTGGTGAATCCCACAAGCTTTGTGGCATGGCCAAACACATACATATATGACCTCACACAGTTTCTGACAGTGAAGAATATAGGGTGGCTTAGCTCTATGCTCTGGCTCATGAATTCTCCTGAGGCTGCAGTGAAAGCTGTTAGCCAAGCAGCAGACTCTAAAGACTTGCGTGGGGCTAAAGGACCCACTTCTTCCTTTTGTTTTTAAATTGGAGTATAGTTGATTTACAATATTATGTTAGTTTCCCCTATATAGCAAAGTGATTCAGTTATACACACATATACATATTCTTTTCCACGATGGTTTATTAGAGGATACTGGACATAGTTCCCGGTGCTATGCAGTAGGTCTTGTTATCTATTTTATATATACAGTAGTGTGTCTATGTAATCCCAAACTCCTAATTTATCCCTCCCCCACCCTTTTCCCCCTTTGGTAACCATAAATTTGTTTTCTTTTGAATTGTGTTAATTCCTTCATTTTTGGCCGCACTGGCCTTCCTTGCTGCGTGAGGGCTTTCTCTGGTTGTGGCGAGCAGGGACTGCTCTTCACTGGGGTGCACAGGTCTCTCATCATGGTGGCTTGTCTTGTTGTGGAGCACAGGCTTCAGGAGTTGTGACTCTCGGCTCTAGAGAGTGGGCTCAGTAGCTGTGGTGCCTGAGCTCCTCAAGGCATGTGGGATCTTCCTGGACCAGGTATCAAACCCGTGTCCTCTGCACTGGCCAGCAGATTCTTAACCACTAGACCACCAGGGAAGTCCCTGTCAGTGTGTTTTCTATGTCAGTGAGTCTGTTTCTGTTTTGTAAACTAGTTCATCTGTACCAATTTTTAGATCTCACATATAAGTGATATTAGATGGTATTTCTCTTTTTCTATTTCACATAGGATGATAACCTGTAGGTCCACCCTACAAAATGGCATAATTTTATTCTTCCTTATGGCTTAGAAATATTCCATTGTATATCTGTACCACATCTTCTTTATCCATTCATCTGTCAGGGGACATTTAGGTTGCTTCCATGTCTTGGCTACTGTGAATAGAGCTGCTACAAACCCTGGGGTGCATCTGTCTTTTTTGAATTACAGTTGTGTCTGGATATAGTCTTAGGAGTAGGATTGCAGGATCAGATAGCAGCTCTGTCTTTAGTTTTTTGAGGAACCTCCATGGAGACATAGTGGCTGCAACAACTTACATTCCCACCCGCTCCCCTTTGAAAGGTCCATCTCACATGGCTAAGGGCAGGTCACTAAAGTTCCTTGCCATGTAGGACTCTCCATGAGGTGGCTTACAATGTGGCTTCCCCCACAGATCTGTGAGAGAGCGGGCACCTCCAGAGGAAAGTTGCAGTCTTTTTAAAAAATTTTTTTTAATTTATTTATGACACATGGGATCTTATTTCTCAACCAGGGATTGAACCCATGCCCTCTGCAGTGGAAGCACGGAGTCTTAACCACTGGACTCCCAGGGAGTCACTGCATCACTGGACTCCCAAAGTTGCAGTCTTTTAGTTACCTAACAAAGAATGACATCCCATCCCTTTTCCACATCCTTTCCTCCAGAAGCCAGTTACTAAGTCTGGGCCATCTTCACAGGGCCTAAGTTCCACTTATTGTAGTGAAGAGGATCAGAGAATTTAGGGCATATTGTTAAACCATCGCATCCCCCTACAGTCAGGGCCAGATCTGTCACGGTCAACACTCATTGTAACCAAAAGTAACTTTTGGTTATGTTGCTAATCCAACAGGTTCATTATTTCCTTTAAGGAAATAAAGGAAATTTATAGAGGTTGCTTTTTTCCTTTTTGACCTAATTTTGTTTAATTGTATAAAATTACAAAGTATCAGTATCTTTAAATGTTTCCTCTATGACTGTTAAGATTTTCAAGAAAGATGTCCTCTGATTTTCTGCCTGGAGCAAGCAGCTGGCTGCCAGCATTCTGCACCCTGGAGCAGGGCTGGGGTGGCGGTAGTTACTTTTTACTCTGTACATGATCATAGTCTCCCCTTTTAAAATGCTCCACATGTCCTTAACTCTGCAGGTTAACCAGGAACCCAAAGACCATATTTTCTCCTCCCCAGAAAATAAATCTCTAGTCCCAGGTGGGAGAGGGCATTGCATACAAAGAGCAGTGTTTCTCAAATACCAGCACATCAGAACCACCTAGTAACTTGATGGAAATTCTAATTCTACTGAGTCAGAAACTCTGGGGGTAGGGCCAGCAATCCAGGATTTTACAGTCAGAGGAGACTCTGACATGCACTAGAGTTTGAGAACCCTCAGCTGGGAGAAGAAGAAGTCTGAAGATCAAGCTCCTTGTTTAATTAAGCACCTGTACTTCCAGGTTCAGAAGTACCTGGTGCTGCCAGTTTCGAGCCTTTTAGTAATTCTTCAGAACCAAATTGAACTGGTTCTTAGTTTCCTCCCATTCTCTTTGCCTTTCTTCCTACCGATTTGCTATTCATTTGTCTATTTTCCAGCTTCCAAAATTTTGTTGCTGTTGTCTCCTCTCCTGTTCTTCAGTTCTGTGTGTTTATGTCTTAAACACAAATCTGTTCACTGAGATTCTCCTGGTGTTTTGGGCAAGAATGACATCAGATGTTCTGTGTAGTGAGCCTTCTTAAGCTAAATGATCTCATTCTCCGTAATGAAATCCTCACATGCTATTGTATATGTAGCATGTACTATTTAGATCTACTGCCATTTACTTAAACCATTTCTGATTGATGGGCATTTAGATTATTTTGAACTTTTACTTTACTTACTTAAAATTTTTTAATTAATGTGGCTTCACCGGGTCTTAGTTGCAGCATGTGGAATCTTTAGTTATGGCATGTGGGATCTAGTTCCCCGACCAAGGGTCGAACCTGGGCCCCCCCCATAGTGGAAGCCCAGAGTCTTAGCCACTGGAAAGTCCTAGTCATTTGTCTATAGTCTTTCAGAATTTCCCCAGCTATTATAAACTTTCATATTATTCTATCAGCTTCAAAACAAAAACTCAGGATATCTGTTGATGTTTTAATTAGTTTTGTATGAAATTTATACATCAACTTAGGGGTGATATTTACTGTATTGAGACTTAGCCAAGAAAATGGTTTTCTATCTCTTCAAGTCTTCTCTGATGTCCTTGTTTTAAAGTTTTCTTAAAAAAATAGTCCCTGTCCATTTCTGAATGTGTTTATTCTTGAGTATTCTGTGTTCCTAATTCTAATATCATTATAAATGGAGTCTTTTGTTTCTTCATGAGAAATATTATGATATATATTTGTCTTCAAAATATAACATCTTGAAATTTTTTAAATATATAGAATAATGTTGCAGACACTCATGTACCCAATACCTAGATATAACACAGGTTATTATGAAATCTTTGCTTCTAATTGTTTAAGAAAATAATACAATGCAGATAAAACTGGGCCTATCTACTGTTTCTTGCCCTCCCCCCTCAGACGGAGGAAGAGGGAATGGTATTTATCCTTACATACATTTTGTGATTTTACCACAAATGCATGCATCCACATATACTATATTTAATTTATTTAGTCTCTTTAAATTGTACATGAATATTCCATTGTACTTTCCTTTTTAAATTATTGACTGATTTCTATGATTTTATTAATGTTATAGTGCCTGTGGACTTATTTCTGTTGCTTTTTTTCACAAACCATTTATTTTTTAACAAATTTATTTAGATATAAATCACATCCTGTGGACTTCACCCATTTAAAGTACACAACTCAATGGATTCTGAACATTAATTTTTTAAATTGTGGTAAAATATATATAACATTAAATTTGGCATTTTAATCATTTTTAAGTGGTTAAAAGTTCAGTGGCATAAATTTCATTCATAACGTTGTGTAACCGTGGCCATTATCTATTCACGAAATCTTTTCATTCGCCCAGACAGAAAGGCTGTTATGCAATAACTCCCCTTTACGGCCTCCTTTCAGCCACTGGGAAGCTCTCGCCTACTTTCTGCCTCAGTGAATTTGCATATTCTAGATGTTTCACAGAAGAGGAACCATAGAGTATTTTCCTGTCGTGACTGTCTTATTTCATTTAGCATGTTTTCAAGATTCAGCAATGTCACAGCATGTGTCAGAGTTTAATTCCTTCTTATGGTGAATAATACTTTATGGTATATATACAGTCAGTGCTCCATATCTGTGGGTTCCACATCTGCAGACTCGACCAACCACAGATTAAGGAAAAAAGACAAAACAGAAAGGTCCATAAAGCAAAACTTGAGGTGGTTGCATAGCACCAGCGTTTTACATGACACTTACATTGTATTTACGACTATTTGCATAGCATTTATACGGTATTATAAGTAATCTAGAGATGATTTAAAGTATATGGGAGGGCTTCCCCGGTGGCTCAGTGGTGAAGAATCCACTTGCCAAAGCAGGAGACACAGGAACGGTCCCTGGTTCGGGAGGATCCCTCATACCTTGGAGCAACGAAGCTCGTGTGCCACAGCCATTGAGCCTGTGCTCTAGAGCCTGGGAGCGCCATCTGTTGAGGCTGCTTGCCACAGCTGCTGAAGCCCGCACGCCCTGGAGCCCGTGCTCTGCAACAAGAGAAGCCGCTGCGGTGAGAAGCCTGTGCACTGCAACGAACAGTAGCCCCCACTCACAACTAGAGAAAAGCACGCACGGTGTAGCCAAAAAATTGTTTAATTACTAGAAAAGTACATGGGAGGATGTGCACAGGACATATGCAGATATACTCTAATTTCTTGAACATCCTGGAATTTTGACGTCTGCAGGAGTCCTGGTGGCAGTACCCTGCAGGTACGAAGGGAAAACTTGTGCACCAGTTTATCTATTCATTTAATTCATCTCTTGATGGACACTTTGGGTTGTGTGACACTCTTGGCTATTTTGAGTAACACTATATTAAACATCAGGGCACAAATATCTGTTCAAGTCCTGCTTTCCATTCTTTTGTCTATATACTTTGCAGTGGTATTGCTGGAAAGGCTTATTTTTAGAATATTTTTCTTTCTGAAATAATGAACTTTTCTATGCCTAACAAGAAAAAAAATGCAAATCAAACTTAAAAACAGATATTTACATGTGCTTTTTTGCACGAAAAATCGTCGTAACTTTGGCCTCATCACAACCTCACACTCTTATTCTCCTGTACGTTTAGCTGCTGCTTTCTGCCTCTTCCCGACTCCTGCAGCCCCTCACATTTTCTTGACCTGCCCTGGCCTTAGGATTGCTGGCTGTTAAGAGTCACTGTTGCCTCTGCTGCTGTTCAGGGTCCATGCTCCATACACCAGCCTGGGCCATTCTGCTGCTACACTCTGGCCCTGGAAACAGGCAGGAGGATTGTGAGCATCAGTGTCAACTGGCTGGAACAGGGACTTGTACTTCCAGCCTTAACTGGACCTTTAACTGTCTGCACTTCCCTGTCTCCACCCTCATCTCTTCTCCCCGTCCAGTGTGAACCATCAACGCCACATTTTTCCCACAATGTACAGGTGATGCTGTCTCCTCCTTCATGAAGAACATTAATGCTGCTGAAAAAGCCAGGTGACATAGCTATACATTTCAGAGAGGGTATTGGATGAGGCACGAAAAGCGAACGTATATTTAAATGAGCAAAAACAAATCATTAAAATTTATGGGTACCAGAGAATAAGCGGGGAGGAATAAATTGGGAGACTGGGATTAAGGTATACACACTGCTATATATAAACAGACAGCTAATAAGAACCTGCTGTATAGCACAGGGAACTCTACTCAATACTCAGCAATGGGAAAAGAATCTGAAAAAAAAAAATAGAGTTTGGATATATGTATTTGCACAACTGATCCCACTTCATAGATCACAGCCTATGGGTCATGCCATGCAGGGCCACCCAAGACGGACAGGTCATAGTGAAGAGTTTTGATAAAACATGGTCCACTGGAGGAAGAAATGGCAACCCACTCTGGGAGTCTCACCTGGAGAACCCCATGAACAGTATGAAAAGGCAAAAAGATATAACACTGGAAAATGAGTCCCTCAGGTCAGAAGGTGTCCAATATGCTACTGGGGAAGAGCAGAGGGCAATTACTAACAGCTCCAGAAAGAATGAAGAGGCTGGGTCAAAGCGAAAACGATGCTCAGGTGTGGATGTATCTGGTGGCAAAAGTAAAATCCAGTGCTGTAAAGAACAATATTGCATAGGAACCTGGAATTTTAGGTTCAAGAGTCACGGTAAAGCGGACATGGTCAAGCAGGAGGTGGCAAGATTGAGCATTGAAATCTTGAACTAAAATGAACAGGAAGGGGCCAGTTTAATTCAGATGACCATTAAGTCTACTACTGTGGGCAAGAATCCCTTAGAAGAAATGAAGTAGCCCTCACAGTCAACAGGAGTCCAAAATGCAGTACCTGGATGCAACCTCAAAAATGACGGAATGATCTCAGTTCATTTCCAAGGCAAACCATTGAACCTCACTGTGATCCAAGTCTAAGCCCCAACCACTGATGCCAAAGAAGCTGAAGTTGACAGGTTCTATGAAGACATACAACACCTTCTAGAACTAACACTAAAAAAAGATGTCCTTCTCATCATAGGGGATTGGAATGCAAAAGTAGAAAGTCAAAAGATACTTGGAATAAAAGGCAAGTTTGGCATTGGAGTACAAAATGAAGCAGGGCAAGGGAACGAGAACATGCTGGTCATATATCAAATACCCTTTTCCAACAACCCAAGAGATGACTCTACACATGGACATCATCAGATGGTCAATACTGAAATCAGACTGATTATGTTATTTGTAGCCAAAGATGGAAAAGCTCAGTACAGTCAGCAAAAACAAGATGTGGAGCTGACTGTGACTCAGATCATGAACTCCTTATTGCAAAATTTGGGCTTAAATTGAAGAAAGTAGGGAAAACCATTAGGCCACTCAGATTCAACCTAAATAAAATGTCTTATGATTATACAGTGGAGGTGACAAATAGATTCAAGGGATTAGATCTGATAGAGCGCCCAAAGAACTATGGATGGAGGTTCATAACATTGGACAGGAGGCAGTGACTAAAACCATCCCAAAGAAAAAGAATGCAAGAAGGCCAAGTGGTTGTCTGAGGAGGCTTTACAAATAGCTGAGGAAAGAAGAGAAGTGAAAGGCAAAGGAGAAAGGGAAGATATACCCAACTGAATGCAGAGTTCCAGAGAAGAGCAAGGAGAGACAAGAAGGCCTTCTTAAATGAATAATGCAAAGAAACAGAGGAAAACAACAGAATGGGAGAGACTAGAGATATCTTCAAGCAAATTAGAGATATCAAGAGAACATTTCATGTAAGGATGGGTACAATAAAGGACAAAAATGATAAGGACCTGACAGAAGCAGAAGAAATTAAGAAGAGGTGGCAAGAATACACAGAAGAACTATATAAAAAAGGTCTTCACAACTTGGATAACCACTATATTGTGGTTACTCTCTTAGAGCCAGAAATCCTGGAATGTGAGGTCAGGTGAACCTTAGGAAGCATTATTACACACAAAGCTAGTGGAAGTGATGGAATTCCAAATCCTAGAAGAAGACACTGTTAAAGTGCTGCATTCAGTGTGTCAGCAAACTTGGAAAACTCAGCAGTGGCCACAGGACTGGAAAAGGTCAGTTTTCATTCCAGTCCCAAAGAAAGGCAATGCCTTAGAATGTTCAAGCTACCACACAATTGCTAGCAAGGTGATGCTCAACATCCTTCAAGCTCAGCTTCAGCAGCTTATGAACCGAGAACTCCCAGATGTACGAACAAAGAGACAGAGGAACCAGAAATCAAATGGTCAACATTCACTGAATCATGGAGATTGCAAGGGAGTTCCAGAAAAACTCTACTTCTGTTTCACTGACTACACCAAAGACTTTGACTGTATGGATCACCCCGAACTGTGGAAAACTCTTAAAGAGATGGGAATACCAGACCACCTTACCTGTCTCCTCAAAAACCTGTATGAAGGTGTCAAGAAGCAACAGTTAGAACCAGACATGGAGCAACTGACTGATTCAAAGTTGGGAAAGGAGTATGTCACGGCTGTATATTGTCACCCTGCTCATTTAACTTATATGCAGAGTACATCATGTGAAATGCTGGGCTGGATGAATCACAAGCTGGAATCAAGATTTCCAGGAGAAATACCAAAACCTCAGATATGCAGATGGTATCAGTCTAATGGCAGAAAGAAAAGAGGAACTAAAGAGCCTCTTGATGAGAATGAAAGAGGAGAGTGAAAAAGCTGGCTTGAAACTCAACATTCAAGAAAAAGAAAAGAAAAAAAAAAAAAAAAGAAACTCAGCATTCAGAAAACTAAGATCATGGCATCTGGTTCCATCACTTCATGGCAAATAGAAGTGGAAAAAGTGGAAGCAAGACAGATTTTATTTTCTTAAGCTACAAAATCACTGTGGATGGTGACTGCAGCCATGAAATTAAAAGACACTTGCTCCTTGGAAGGAAATCTATGACTAACATAGACAGCATATTAAAAAGCAGAGACATCACTTTGCTGACAAAGATCTGTATAATCAAAGCTATGGTTTTTCTAGTAGTCACGCACGGATATGAGAGTTTAACCATAAAGAAAGCTGAGCTCCAAAGAACTGATGCTTTCAAATTGTGGTGCTGGAGAAGACTCTTGAGAGTCCCTTGGACAGCAAGCAGATCAATCCTAAAGAAGTCAACTCTGAATACTCATTAGTAGGACTGATGCTAAAGCTGAAGATCGAATACTTTGGCCACCTGATGTTAAGAGTTGACTCACTGGAGAAGACTCTAATGCTGGGAAAGATTAAAGGCAAAAGGAGAAGAAAGCAGCAGAGAATGAGATGGTTAGATAGCATCACCAACTCAATGGACATAATTTGAGCAAACTCTGGGAAATAGTGAAGGACAGAGGAGCCTGGTGTGCTGCAGTCCATGGGGTCACAAAACGTCAGATACGATTTAGTGACTGAACAACAGCATGACTGATTCACTTTACTGTAAACCAGAAACTAACACAACACTGTAAATCAATTACACTCCAATGAAAAAAATTTTAATCATTGCAAGTTACAATTTTTTAAAGATTAAAATAATCGGAAACATCACAAAACTTAAAAACATATTTTGATTTATTCACTGCTTGAAACACCTCTGCCATCCTTCTTTGCTTATGTTCTTTTGGCTTCATGCTGTTTTATTGTCTCTTCAAATGACAGCAGTGTTTGTAATCTTCTCTAGTGAGATTGGCTCTTGAGTGTGGTTGATAGAAATTTGTTTTTCAGTATTGACAGTTTAGAAAAACAGGAAAGCTTCACATTTTGTTACCAATGGTGTTGTATGACTATTTAGTGTTGTCATGCAAATTGGGAAGGTGTCTTTCAAGTTCTTGCATGCATGAGTGATAATATTTGGAAGAAATTACAGACAGGTTCTGGCTGCATAACATTCTAAACCCTGTTTCCCTTCCACAACCCACATATTTCTGGGGCTGGATGCCTTAGAGCACAGTCATATTGCAAGTCAGCAAAATCTGTTAGCAATAGTTTACCTACTCATGGGAGTGACAGTGCAGCTTGTAAATATATTTTCCACCCAAACTAAATAAATCCCCACCTCAACTCTCCTGTGGTTGAATCAAGGCCTGTAGCCACTCTAAAGCCCCTTCACCTAAGAGCATGCTTGACAGAGGAAAACTGGTGCAGAAAAAGACTAGTGTTTCAGCCTTTTGTGGTTCAATTGTGTTACTTTGCAAATTTTACAGAAACCTCTGATCACGCACTGCTAGGACCCTCCCTTGGGGTGGGAGTGACCCTTGGGGGCACTTCTGGGTGCAGGAGATGAGTTCAGAGGCTGCTGAAGTAACCAAGGAATGAGATGACGGCACGGGCAGCAGGGAGTGGAGAGACAGCAATTGATTTGAAAAATATTTGGGAGGTAAAACTGGTGACAAAGGGAAGTGAGAGTGTTACTGGCTCAGTCGTGTCCGACTCTTTGCAAACTCATAGACTGTAGCCCACCAGGCTCCTCTGCCCTTGGGATTCTCCAGGCAAGAATACTGGAGTGAGTTGCCATTCCCTTCTCCAGGGGATCTTCCTGACCCAGGGATCAAACCTGGGTTTCCTGCACTGCAGGCAGATTATTTACCATCCGAGCCACTAGGGAAGCCCAAAATTGGCAGGATTTAGCAACTGGCTGAATGCAGGCCTGAGGAAGAATGAGGAGTCATTGATTAGTCCATGTTACAACGTTAGCTGGATAACTGGATGGGTATTGGGGTTAGCAACTAAGACAGAGAGCTGCAATGAAAACACGGTGGAAAGTGGGGTGAGGGGGAGAAGTCAGTTATGCTCAGGATGCCTCTGGGGACAACTGGGGGAGGTCTGGCAGGCAACTCACTTAAGAGTGAACAGTTCCAGGAAGAAGTCGTTAGGACAGACATGGATTCCGCAGTCATTGTGGAGGCGGAGGAAAGAGGCTGAGATTGCACATGGGGAGCTGATCAAGAAGGGCAGTGGGCCAAGCAAAGGACCAGTCCAGAGGATCCCAGGTGTTTAACCAGTGGCCACAGTAAGATGAACTCATGAAGGAGACCGAAGCCTCAGAAATTTATGTGATTCAATAGCTTATGATAGGTTGCAACGTAAAATGTAGTTGTCTTTCCCCTCGTTCTCTGTGTTGATATTTTAGGTATAGGAAGAGAAAAAAGAACAACTTCAAAAGTGGGCTCTTTCTTAGGAGACGTCGTAGATGTTCAGCTAGCTGGTTTGTTAGATGGTGTTCAGAGTATTTGTTTGCATGGGGGAAAAGAAATGGGATCATAAATGTCCCCATATACACCTCTTCCTGCCTCTTTCCTTCACCAAAGACTTAAAAAGTTGAATGGGTCTCTTCTTTAGTCCATCTCAAGACTAAGCTGGGTGGAGATGGACAGTCTCTTTTACTGACGCGGACTCCCGGGGATGGGAATTTCCCAGAGGGCTCCACCAGCCTGTGCTCAGTGGTGCAGGCTCCAGGCAGCCCTCCAGGCAGCACAGGACTCTTTTAAGGTATGACAGTGCTCTCGATATTTGCATTTTTAAAGCTATTCTCTTTGCTGTGGGTAAAACTCAACCAACTTGGTTAACACTTTGACCTCGAGGATGAACCGTAAGACTGTAGGGTAAGTGCCCTCCTACTCATTACCAATTCCTGAGAGGGGCAGTGGTGAGTTTCTTTTTGTATGCTTTTGAGAGTTTTGTTCCAGTTCTTAATAGGGGTTCTATCAAAAATGAGTCCAGCTGACTTTTTGAAGATGGGTTATTCTGTAGAAATTAATCAAGTTGTAGTTGATGACCTTGATGACTGGAGTGGATCTTGGAATTCCTTGAGGGTGGCATTGGGGCTGGGTGGTGATGGGGCATGGGAGAATGGCCAACGTGATTTTCAGTATTTCAGAAGCTTAATGACATTTGAACCTTGACCCAGGACCAGTCACACTGGCTGAATGTCTTCTTGGTTTATGGCTAGAATGACATTAGTTCAGTGGGTGAACCAGCTGTCTCTTAATGACCCATGGTGCTGGTGGAAACACAGTGTTTATGTCAGATAATTAAGGATGACAATGTCAATATTGCTTAATGAATGTTAGTCTTTTTTAAAATATTTACTGAGGCACAGTTGATTTACAGTGTTGTGTTAATTTCTGCTATACATCAAAGTGACTCAGTCATACATAGATACATTCTTTTTCATATTCATTTCCATTATGGTTTGTGGGAGGATACTGATTATAGTTCCCAGTGGTACACAGTAGGACTTGTTTATCCATTCTACATATAATGGTCTGCATCTGCTAATCCAAATAGATAGTCTTTTAAAGCGTCACCTAAACTCCTGTGGCAATAGTCCATTCATTTCCTGCACACCTGGCTTGTTTAGTCTGTCTTCCGAAATGATTTCTCTGAAACACTGATCTGGTCAGGATGCCTTCCATGACTCCACCCCTATTTTCATCAAGCTTCATCTTTCAATTCTCCCTTTTATTTAAACCACTTTTTAAAAATTAAAGTATAATTTACAATGCTGTGTTATGTTCACGTGTACAACAAGATGATTCAGTTCTTTTCCACTCTTTTTCAGATTCCTTTCCTGTATTACAGGTATTGAATATAGTTCCCTGTGCTCTGCAGATCTCCCTCTCTTGTACATGACTGTCTAGCCTTAAGATAAAGGCACATAAAATTCCTCAAGTTCTACAAGAGGTGCTGCTTCTACCCCCTGGCCTCTGCACGGAGAGGCCCCTCGTTTTTCCATCTGGAAAATGAGGACTTGCCTCATTACCTTCCCTGGGGAGTCATCTTTGAGTCATCTCTCTGCAGATTTAGTCACACCTTGCTTTCTGCCACTATGTTACACTGTGGAAATCTTGAATACACAACTTCTCCTAGTGCGAATATAACTTGTTTATACACACTGTCACTCTAGACTTGGGGCTGTTATTATCCTTAGTACCAAGCACAGGACCTGACCCAAAGTACTTTCGTTTCATTTTTTTTTTCTGTGCCACGTGGCTTGCCAGATCTTAGTTTTCCTGACCAGGAATTGAACCTGGCCCCATTGGTAAAAGTGCAGAGTCCTAAACGCTGGACTACCAGTGATTCCCCAATTACTTTCTTAATAAGAGTTTACTAGATCAGTGAACAAAAACGTTAGCGATCTTGGGGAGAGAATAGTTGGTCACCGTTGTATCTGTTGGATTCTGCTAGGAAAAGAGCAGCTTCCCACGTTGAGTTTGTCCCTCTAAGTAAGTGGGATAAGAAGCAATATTTATGACAAGCCTGAAAACTATGATTAAAGTACAGACTACTATGGGGACATAAAGGTTCAGAAGTTAATTTTGCTATGTTTGTCTATTTCTTTTCTGACACATTGGTTACTTGGACAGAAGATTAGAATTTTGCTATATGAAAATCAGTGAAAACTCACTATAATAATTTTTTTTAAGGTTGTGGCAGATGTGATAGACAGATGGAGGCTTAATATGGAGAATATAATGAGCTCATCCTCCTGAGTTAAAAAATCAAGATCCAAATAGATAACTGGGTGAAAGACATAAACAAGTATAGACCTCTAGTGAAAACTTTGGCACACCTTATATTAAGAATCATATAAAATGCTTATATCATTTGACCTAATGACCCCTCACTTGACTGGAGGGAGAAATGGCAAGCCACTCCAGTATTCTTGCCTGGAGAATCCCATGGACGGAGGAGCCTGACAGGCTACAGTACCTGGAGTCACAAACAGTCGGACATGCAGCTTCACATGCACGCCCCTTACTTGGAACTTTCTTTTAAAAATTCTGAACATGGAGAATATTATAGACAAGAAGTTGTTCATTGCAATATTATTTATCGTATCAAAAACTAGAAATAATTCAGTGCCTAATATTGAAAAGTGATGGTTATATAACTTCTGTTATATCTGTTTGAATATAATATGCAAGTAAGTAAAATTGTTGTTACTATCTGGTCCATGCCAAAAGTGCCTTTGGTAAATGGCAGGAGTAAATTATAAAATTATCTCGTCTTTGTGTGTGCATAAATAGAGGGGGTTTAGGAGGAAAACTACGAGAGAGAGATGGTTTTGTGGGGTGGGGAAGATACTTTCTACTGTATTACTGTTCAGCAAAAAAGGAGGCAAGATGGAGCTGTAGATGGGACTTACCTGGTGGCCCAGTGGCTAAGACTTGGAGCTCCCAATGCAAGGAGCCTGGGTTCGATCCCTGGCCAGGGAGCTAGTTCCCATATCCTGCAACTAAAGGTTCTGCAAGCCTCAGCAAAGACTCTTGAGTGCCACCACTAAGACCCAGCGCTGCCAAATAAATAAATAAATAAAAATAGTGAAAACAAACAAGAGCCAGGGGAACAGCACTAATCTTGGAGTCGAAGTCCCAGCCCCCTCCCTTGCCCCTTTTCAAAATCTCGAGCCAGTTCCTCGGTCTCATCTCTAAAGAGGAAATGTGGTAACAAGCTAGGAGGGCCTATGTAAGGAGTAAATGAGATGACAGAGCTGGCACATCAAAGCCGCTGAGTGTAGGGTGAAGGAGAGTATCTGTGCAGTTGACTTTCCCATCCAGTGTGGCAGAGAGGTTGCAGTCCTGGCCACACCTTGACTTTAGAAATTAGGCGGCTCGTGGCCCCCTACCACGCACGAGTAAGTAGGGGATCTCAGACTGCTGCCAGGCCACCGCTGTGGATCTGTGCTGACTGCTGTTATCGGCCAGAACGTTGCGGGGAGAATGCGGTAGGTCGCCTGGCAAAAAAGAAAGAATGTGATCTAGACTTCAGGCAGAGCGGGGAAGAGACACCTTGCCTCTTGCTCTAAGGTCAGGAGTCACTCTGGCCTCATTTGTGTTACTGTGAGTCACAAAGTTCACTGTAATATGATCTTTTAAATTTCACAGAAACACAGACTCATAGAATATTAGGAATACCCAGCTCCAGATGGCTGCCTGTCTACGTATCTATCTCTTCTTCCTTCCAAAATGTGACTAATGACAAAAAGAAAAAAAAAAGACTTTTTAAATGAAGCCAATAAGAAGGGAGCTGTCCTTGCATGAGAGATTTCAGCAGATTTCTGGGAAACAAAAATAGATGGAGCAGTGGTGACTGAAGAAGTAAGATAAGGAAATCTAGGTTCCCACTGAGCATGGAAGAGGGTTACAGGAACAGGGAACAGGGGGTAGGTTGACCTTAAAGAACCAAGAAGAGCTGGGGTCTTGGAAATGCAAGTAAGACAAGGATGGAACTGAAAGCTGAAAATGGAAGATCTGGATAGTCCAGTGGTTAAGATTCTGCACTCCTTATGCAGGGAGTGGGTGTTTGATCCCTAGTCAGGGAACAAAGATCCAAGATCCCACATGCCATGTATCATGGCCAAAAGATTTTAAAAATCAGGGGTGGCAGGGTGGGAAGGCTGATGAAACTCTACGTATTTCCTGTCAGATCCTTCACTCCTTCACGCCACTTTCCAATAAACTGTCCATCAGGGAAGCATCTTTCTACCAGCCAGAAAATTGGAGGATTAAAAAAAAAAAAAGCGCATAGCCCCAGAGCAAAGACCCCACATATTATGCCTGATTCCCTGTGAAGTCATCTTAAAACAAAGCTCCCCACTGGACAAGCCTGGCTCCTGTACGCATAACAGGACTGGCACGTAGAAGCTGAGTGTGCAAATGCGAGTGCATTCATCTGCATTACCATTAAATGTGAATAGACAACTAAGGATGATGCCCAGATGTTTGTGCAAACCCAGAAAAACTGCAACCAGCAGGAGGAAGACCAAGATGAAATAAACAGAAAAATAACCCTAAAGGCAACAGAGAACCCACAGGACAGATCTTAAACAAAACAAAGCAAGCCTT
Organism: Redunca redunca; assembly: GCA_006410935.1. Lineage (NCBI taxonomy): Eukaryota > Metazoa > Chordata > Mammalia > Artiodactyla > Bovidae > Redunca > Redunca redunca. The sequence continues at coordinate 253,170 of SJYQ01008867.1, read as the reverse complement.
CTCAAATTTATATCCTTCAGAGATAATTGAGAAGATATTGCATCGATAAAATAAGAACAGAATACTTTGATAAAGGAGACCAAGAAAAAGTTATTGGAAATTTAAAAAATATCCTAGAAGTTAGGGTGAGAAGACAGATGGAAACAGGAGAGAAGATGAGACACATAGACGAATAATCTGGGAGGTGCAGGTTACTTATAAGGAAGGGGAGAAATGGAGAAAAAGAAAGCATCAAAGAAATAGTACAGAACTTTCTCCAAAATAAAAAAAGACTATCTGAGTTGCCTAGCACAATGAATGTAAAAACCATGTATGTCCAGATGCATCTTTATAAAAATTTAGGATATGGAGAATAAATAACCTACAAGCTTCCAGAGAGAACAAGCTGGGCACCTTTTTCAGGAATGTGCTTGGCATGCTCCACAGCAGGTGACAGAGGACACTGAACAGCACCCTGGTCATTCTGAGGGAAGATGGTTTTTTAGAAAAATATTTATTTGGCTGCATTGGGTCTTAGCTGCAGCATGCAAACTCTTAGTTGAGGCATGTGGGATCTTCCCTGGCCAAGGATTGAACCCGGGGCCCCTGCATTGGGAGTCTTTGCCTCTGGACCACCAGGGAGGTCCTGAAGATGATTTCCAACATAGAATTCTATACCTATCCAAATTGCTAACTAAATATGACATACTCAGACATTCAAAGGTTCAGGAAGTTTCCCTCCCATGTACCAGTTCTTAGGAAGTTACTTGAGATTGCTCTAGTGAAATGAAGAAGTCATGAGATTCTAGACACACGAGGGAAAAGCCAGAATAATGATAAAGCCTGGGGCCTTCCCTGGTGCTCTAGCAGTTAAGACTCCACACTCCCGATGCAGGGAGCAAGAGTTTGGTCCCTGGCCAGGGAATGGCGATCCCACAAGCGGTGCAGCGGGGCCATAAATAAATGAAGTACGAAAGTTTTTCTAAAATAATCGTGGACTCTCAACCCTTGGAGCAGAAGACTGAGGGTCCCAGTAGGAGGATTTCTAGGAGAGGAAAGAGTGTTGGAAGAAACTTGATACCATCTTTGGAAATTTGGAACCATCTAAGCACCGTGTGAACCGAACAGCAGAGAGGAAAAAAGAAAGGCAATTAGAAACCCCAGGGAAGAGAAAAGAAAAATAACGTCTGCCAAGGAGAGAGAATATGCCATCCTGGTACACACCTGCCATTTAGCCGTGCAGAGAGCAGTATTTATGTAATTGTAATAATGTGAGCACAGGTGATTAATTTTAATATAAGGTCAATGTACACTTGAAGGGAGGACTTGTGACTAATAGGATAGACCTTTAACCCTGACATTTAAAAAGCACAGCTGATGGTTTGGAGATGGGAGTGGAGAGGAGAGCTAAGGGGAAGGATGCAGACAGCCTTATCTTTAAATGTGTGGGGACAACGGATAATGTCCTAGTCCGTACGAACTAAGAAATAAAGGTATAGGGTATTATTTAAAGCTACAAAGATAACCAGTAGAGAAAAATGGTGACATAACCATATTGGCAAGAAAGGGTGATATTTGAAGAGTACAACTGAGCTAAATCCCATGTATTAAAGAAATAAATGATCATGCTTTAAGTTGCTCAAACAAGAAGTAGCAGATAAATTTAGAGACTAACAGAAGCAAAAATCGAAACAGTGAAATGATTTTAAAATGGTTTCCTCTGAAGAACAGAACTAAAAGAATATCGCAGGAAACCACTGCTTTTTACTACGCTTTTTAAAATTGCTTTTAAAAAGGGAAGCTGAGAGGCGGCAGTGGGGTGGGGGGTGGGCGGGGAAAGAAGGAAAGAACTAGGAGCCCTGACAGATCATAATACAACCTATTAATACGTGGAGATTCCAGATGGACACCGACTTTTTTTAAGACCTGGGAATTACACCCGTATCTTCTGACATTAATATAAATTGTGTGTGTGTGTATTTAATAAGGCTTTGTTTTTATTTAAAAATAATTTCAAACTTAGAGAAATGTTTCAAGAATAAGAATAATAGAACAAACACTTGTGTATTCCACACCCAGATTCACCCGTGTGAATGTTTCACTATGTTTGTGTCACCGTTTGCCCCTCGCTGAGCCCATACGCTCTCTAAACCTGTGGAGGGTTTTAGACATCAAGACTCTCGACCCTTACATACTTCAGTGTATGTTGTTTAAGAATGGGCAAGAATATGCTCTTACATAACCACAGCAAATTTAACATTGACGCAAGACTTTAATCTACTCATAAGATTTAATTTGCACACAGCATCTTTTCCTACTGTAGACTCGTCCCTCCCTTCCTAGTCAGTTTTGCCGTGTACCTTTTATTTCTTTCCTCCCCACTCGTCGCTCTCATCCTCTCTGCTTGTTTTTGCTCTTTTGTTTCGGCCCATTCCTAATTCAGATCTCAGTTTCTGTTGTTGTTTTTAAAAATAATTGTTTCTGCTTTTGGCTCTGCTGGGTCCTCTTTGCTGCAGGGCTTTTCTCTAGAGCAGGGCCGACTCTGCGGTTGTGGTCTGGGCTTCCCTTGCGGAGCACTTGTGCTCGGGAGCACGGTCCTCAGTAGTTGCAGCACGTGGGCTCAGTAGTTGGGGCTCTCGGGCTTTAGAGCACTGGCTTACTAGTTGGGGTGCATGGGCTTGTTTGCTTTGCGACATGTGGGACCCTCCCAGACCAGGGATCGAACCCACTGTCTCCTGCATTGGCAGGCAGATTCCTTACCGCTGGACCACGAGGGAAGCCCCTGTTGTCATTGTTTTTAATAGTAGCATTTACAAATTTTGTTTTTGGTGTATAGTTGACTTCTCCTGGCAATCTTCATTCCAGCTTTTGCTTCATCCAGCCCTGCGTTTCTCATGATGTACTCTGCATGTAAGTTAAATAAGCAGGGTGACAATATACAGCCTTGACGTACTCCTTTCCCAATTAGGAACCAGTCTGTTGTTCCATGTCCAGTTCTAACTGTTGCTTCCTGACCTGCATACAGATTTCTCAGGTCAGGTGGTCTGGTATTCCCATCTCTTTCAGAATTTTCCAGTTTGTTGTGATCCACACAGTCAAAGGCTTTGGCATAGTCAATAAAGCAGAAGTAGTTGTTTTTCTGAAACTCACTTGCTTTTTTGATGCTCCAACGGATGTTGGCAATTTGAGCTCTGGTTCCTCTGCCTTTTCTAAATCCAGCCTGAACATCTGCACGTTCACAGTTGACGTACTATTGAAGCCTGGCTTGGAAAATTTGGGGCATTATTTTGCTAGCGTCTGAGATGAGTGCAATTGTGTGGTAGTTTGAACATTCTTTGGCATTGCCTTTCTTTGGGATTGGAATGAAAACTGACCTTTTCCAGTCCTGTGGCCACTGCTGAGTTTTCCAAATTCGTTGGCATATTGAGTGCAGCACTTTCATAGCATCATCTTTTAGGATTTGAAATAGCTCAACTGGAATTCTGTCACCTCTGCTAGCTTTGTTTGTAGTGATGCTTCCTAAGGCCCACTTGACTTCACATTCCAGGATGTGACACCACCCTTATGGCAGAAATAGAAGAACAAAAGAGCCTCTTGATGAAAGTGAAAGAGGAGAGTGAAAGTGCTGGCTTAAAACTCAGCATTCAGAAAACCAAGATCATGGCATCTGGTCCCATCACTTCATGGCCAATAGATGGAGAAACAATGGAAACAGTGACAGACTTTATTTTGGGGGGCTGGAAAATCACTGTAGATGGTGACTGCAACCATGAAATTAAAAGACGCTTGCTCCTTGGAAGAAAAGTTATGACCAACTTAGCATATTAAAAGGCAGAGATATTACTTTGCCAATAAAGGTCTATCTGCTCAAAGCTATGGTTTTTCCAGTAGTCATGGATGGATGTGAGACTTGGACCATAAAGAAAGCTGAGCGCCAAGGAACTGATGCTTTTGAACTGTGGTGTTGGAGAAGACTTGAGAGTCCCTTGGACTGAAAGGAGATCCAACCAGTCCATCTTAAAGGAAATTAGTCCAGAATATTCATTGGATGGACTGATGCTGAAGCTGAAACTCCAATACTTTGGCCACCTGATGCAAAAAACTGACTCATTGGAAAAGACCCTGATTCTGGGAAAGATTGAAGGCGGGAAGAGAGGGAATGACAGAGGATGAGATGGTTGGCTGGCATCACCGACTCAATGGACATGAGTTTGAGTAAGCTCCAGGAGTTGGTGATGGACAGGGAAGCCTGGCGTGCTGCGGTCCATGGGATCATGGAGTCGGACACGACTGAGTGACTGAGCTGAACTGAGAGCTGATTTACAATGTTGTGTTAGTCTACTTGTTTCCACTTTCTGTTTTCAGGTGTTTTGTTCTATAATTATTTGAATGATTCCTGGAGCTTAAAAGCACAGACATACACAGATGTGTGCTTAGAATTCTGTTTTGGAGGGAGTTTTTGGTTCCTTTGCCTTTCCAACAATCATTGGCACTATTTGAATCTTTGATCATCCTTTTGAAACATGAATTGTAGAGATGTGTTTCTGAGAGTTTAACAGCCGTTTTTCTTTTCTTTTTTTCCACTGTGGTTTATAGTTTGCGAAAGTACCGGAAGGTCCTATCCCCCCATCCACACCAAAGTTTGCATATGGAAAAGTTGCTCTGAAAAAGGTAAGAAAAAAACCTGACCGAAACATTAAGAGTGAGGAAATGGAATTCAGCAGTCATGAGTCAAAGTGTTACGCCTGGCAATGGGTTCCTTATTTTTTTGTGAACTTGTTTTCTGTGAGACTGATGGGGTGGGTGATGTTTCTGGGAAAACGGGGACACAGGCCATGAGATGCTGTGTGATGCTGATGGGGTGAGTGCATCAGGCGTGAGTGGGCATCCGTAGATCATTTTGTTTCCATTATCAGTGTCAAAACCAGCGTTAGGAGCCCTTGTGGGAATAACATGTAACCTCACTGTTATGGCTAGTGACATTCGTTTCTATAATTCTCCTTTTCTAAAAGCAGTTCTCAAAAGCCACGAACATTAACTCTAAATTATACACTGCCCTCCATCTCAAAATCATGTCTTCAGGAAAAAAAGAAAAATCATGCCCTCATGGCTTGTGGCTTGTATGGTAATTGGGACATCGAGTGGGAAAGCCAGAAACGAATCATAAACATTAGCGAAGAGCTTTTTCTCCTAGGGAAAGAGAAAGAGAGGAGAGGCTTCATTTGATAGGAGTGACGTAAGCCCAAGGCAGTTTGTTTTGACCATTTTCAGGTTTTCCCCTCTGATAATCCCTAACTCCTACCTGGGTTAACTAACAAGAAAAAAAAGTTACACATTTCTTAAGAATCTTGATATGCTAAAATAGCATCATAAGTTTTTATCTTTAAGCAAAATGCCAAACATGATTGTATAATGTTTCCATTTGTGAAGCCCTTTGATGTTTGGTTGAGCTCTTGTAACATTTTCCACCTAGTGTCGGATATGTGTGTTACATTCTACAAAGAATGTGGTTTCCCTGCCTGATAGGAATCTTGCTTTAGATTAATCAGACTTTAATCACATTTGTAAAGGGAGTACCTTCTACTTTTTCATTGCTACTGCTACTTAAGGAAAAGTTTGGTTTGCATCTTTTTAAGTTGTGAAAAGGTTATTTTTATGCAACAGAAAATAACTGCAAATGTTTGAAACAGTATTGCTAACCTAAGTACCAAAGCACATTCTGTTGACCAGGAAGGAGAACTGTGAGACCAGACACTAAATAGAGGATTGAAGACAGCAAGTTGACATAACACTGTGTAAAGTTTGGGAGTTCCCTGGTGGCCCAGTGTCGAAGACTCTATGCTTCCAACGCGGGGGGCCCAAGGTTTGATCTCTGGTCAGGGACCTAGATCCCACATGCTGCAACTGAGACCCAGTGCAGCCAAATAAATGAATAATTAATTTTTAAAAATACTGAATGCAGTTTATGTAGATCATAGTTATATCGGATAAAAGCTTTGACCATGAGCTCCTTTAGTTGTCCAAGTAAGAAAAGCACTCGCTTAGCTGAATTGATGGGATTGTACCTAACAGATTTTTTTTTCCTCTATGCTACCTATCAGTGAGGTAGCTCTAAAAAGTGTTTATAAAATTCCTAACCAGTCTCATGCTGGGAAAAGCCCTGGATCTGAAGCCAAAGCTAACTGCAAATCCTGTCTGGGCCGTGACTCAAGTGAAATCCTGAGTCCCCAGTTCCTTCCTCTTCCCTAACAAGGGACAGTATTGCCTTCCTTGCCGGCTTTTGTGAGGACTTGGTGAGGTGTGTCGGTAAAGGAAGGTCTCTCCTAGAGTTTGGTGAGGCACCCAGGGTTGTTTCGTGCATCAGAGTAAACATCATGGGCTACAAGAAACCACAGTCATTTAGGCTGAATATAAAAAGCGTTAATTGGGTGTCTGTTACATGCTGGACACCGGAGGTGAGCACAGTGCGACCTTGCTCTTAAGAAGCTGACTGCCCACAAGGAGTGCAGTGGGGTCAACGAGTGCAGGCGATCCAGGCGTGGGGAACGTGCTGCTGACGCGCTCAGAGGAGGGCACAGCTGGGGCCGCTTCCCTCGGAGGTGGTGGGGAGGTTTCACAGAGCCTTGGTTTTCATGCATTTTACGGACCTTCTCTGTACAGGAGGTTGTGATTGTGAATAGGTATGTTTAAAACTCTTTACAGTATCATCTGTTAGTTTTCATCCAGAGTTAGGGACTGGATAGAATTGATTGAAGGTGACTGTGCGACAGCCCTGAGTGGAATTCAAAGCATTCGTTTTATTTAGGGGTTTGGTCAAATCCGCTGTCTCTGGTGATGACGTTATTTCTACTGTGATGAAGTGAGGGGGGACAGTGAGTGAATGCTGCTTTTGTTTCTTTCCAGTTAAAGACAGTGGAGGATGCTCTCAACATCCTGTGTCCCTCTGGACCCATAAAAAGTGTTTATCCCTTGACGTTTATCGATGTGAAACAGGTAGGGCTTCAGAGGTAATGCTTTACCTTTTTTCTACCCTCAAAAATATGTGCTTTCTACACTATCTCTTCTGAACACAGGGACCAAAATGGTAAGCAGATAAATCAGACCCCACGTAAAATCACCTCGGAACTCCAGGCTCTAGCTCTGTGGCTGATCTTTCCTGTTCGCCCCACCCCCATTTCTTATCACATAGGTATTAACCTCCTTTAGCATAATTCTGTGCAGGTTATACATTGAGTATCTGTCTGATATAATTAATCTCATTAGGTATCAGAGTAAAACCACTGTTTTATTACTCATAAAAAGACAGTTATTTGTTCTTAGTTCCAAGACATAGGGACTGTGTTCTTAATAGGTTATTAGAGATTCTTTTTCCTGCCTTTGCAGAGAAAAAGAACAGAGTACACGGGGTGTGTGTGTGTGTGTGTGTGTGTGTGTGTGTGTTTAACCTCCAGGCACAGCTCCATCTTTATTGTAAAATTTCCCCAACTTTTTATGTTAGAAAACTTCCAAGAACAGTACAACACCCATAGAGCTTTAACCTAGATCCAGCAAGTGTTACTAGCTGCTTCATTTGCGTTCTCTCTGTGTGTATGGTTCGGAGTCAGCTGCTTTTTGGTTTTTTTTTTAAGCATTTGAGGTAGTTGTCAACATCATGGCACTTCCACTCTTAAATATTAGAGCATATATTTTTAAGGATATTATCCTACATGATCACAAATAATGATCACCCTTTAGAAATCTAGCATGGATACAGTCCTATTATCTAATATACATTCTATGATCAGGTATCCCGGTTTCTTCCAGTAATGTCCTTTATAGCTTATCACTTTTCAGTCCAGTTGCCAGTCCATGATCACACATTGCATTTAGTCTGCTTTCATCTGAAACAGTTCCTGAGTCTGTTCTTCCTCTCTCTCGTGACATGGTCATGTCTGAAGAGTTCAGACAGTTTCTGAGTTTTGTAGACCACGTCTCACCGGTTAGATTCAGTGAGACATCTTTGGCGCACACACGATGGCAGCGGCATGTTCGTCTCAGGGTACCGTAGTAGGATCACTCGATGTTGGTTCAGTGTTCTGTTTGATCACTTAGTTAAGATCTCAGCTCTGGTTTTTGAAATGGAAAATTATCTAGGGGCTCCTTTCTGACTTTCTGGGGAGATCACCTTCTGGAGGATGATATAATAACAGCACATTTGATCTTGGTTTAGCTGATTTTGCTTCCAGTTACTATTGTTATGTTTGTGATTTCACCCCAGCAATACTGCTTTGTGATAAATAAAAATGATTAATTAAGCTCCCTCTCACTTTTTTATTGGAGAAGGAAATGGCAGCCCACTCCAGTGTTCTTGCCTGGAGAATCCCAGGGATGGGGGAGCCTGGTGGGCTGTCGTCTCTGGGGTCGCACAGAGTCGGACACGACTGAAGTGACTTAGCAGCAGCAGCAGCAGTGTTCTTTCTCCGGTTCTAACACACACTGGTTGTACATCCATGTCTCCATCTACCTGTCCTCTCCGAGTAGGGTCGGAGCACATCAGATAAGACAACTCAGAGCAGTGGGAACCTGGGAAGTGGATCATAGGTTAGTCTCCTTGCCTTTTCTCAGCCCCTTTCTGCTCTCTCACCTTTAGGCCAAGGCAGTGGTCTCAGATCATGTGTGGCTCCTGGGCCCTGACTGCTTCAGATCTGGGATAGGCCGTAGAAGATTTACTTCCAGCAAACCTCTCCTCTCGGCGAGCACAGCTGCAGGGAGTGGGGTTCAGCTTTGATACCCCTGCAGCTGCCTCCCCATCAGTCCCAATCCTGGAGTTCTCTACCTTGCCATTGCAGGGAGCATCTCACCTTCTGCTCCCCTCCTGGAAACCCCTAGTCTCTGAGCTAGAATTCAGCACTCTGCTCCATTCAAAAGAAAAAAAGAAACAAAAGATGGAGATTTGGGGGTCTGGAAGGGAGGCATCCTTGTGCTTGAAGGTTTGGGTGATGACAGTGGCGTGTCTTGAGTTCAGCACTTTCCTGCAACACAGGAACATGGGCTAGCATTTTCCTTCTGCTCCCGCATATCACCCCTCCCCTTTGCTGGGCTGCACTTTCTCGCATTCAGGGCTGAGGAGTGGGAAACTGTTTTTCCTGCTGGGTTTCCATTTGGATTCTCCTGTATGACTTGATTTGTCCAGCTCTCCCAGCTAATGACCACTCAGGAAGCCATTCGCCCAGGCTGGTGTTTGGGGGCTTCCTTTCCGACCAGGGGTCCCAGCATCTCAAAGTACTTTCTGAGGCACATTGAGAGGCACATTTCACCCCCACCTCCGTCTCTCGCCGCCTGTTTCCCCCTCGCCTCCACTTGAAACAGTCTCTGATTGACTCTTGTTTTGTATGTTAGAGCAGATTTAGCCCAAGGAGCTGGAGAATGTTCTACGGAGCATTCTGTTGCTGTTTACCTTTTGTTTTTGTTGTCCTTGGTTTTGGTTCTTGAGGTAATAGCAGTAACCTTTTGATCTGTGACGGGATCCCCCCAAGTGATTCTGGGCACATCACCTAACACGTTCCAGGGTCTGGTTCCCTCTTGTGGGAGGGGAGGGGATGTTTGACAGAGGCCTCCAGGCTTCCTTGCAGTTTGCTTCTGTGATGGTTATTCTGTGATCTGAAAACTGAAGCCAGTTCCCTTCTTTCAGACAGAATATTTGCCGAGGCTGGGGAAGCATTTCATTCCTTTAGTTTTAGAAACGTTGCTTTCACGTGGATGGAGGGTGACCCCGTTCTCCTAAGGTGAACTGAAAGAGTGATGTCTTTTCATGCATCCTTCTCTAACCAGTACTTTGGATTTGTGCTGTACCGAACCATGCTCCCTGAAAACTGCAGCGACCCTACACCCCTCTCTTCGCCATCCAGTGGAGTTCATGACCGGGCCTACGTCTCTGTGAACGGGGTAAGAATTCTCTCTGAACTTGTATGTCTGCCCCCACGGGGGAGGAGAGTTGTGGGTTGCACTTGGTAATGATCTCAGAGAGACAGCAGTAAGCAGTCCTGAGGAGAGATCTTATTCCTTGCCCAGGAACCGGATCTGGGTAGCCTGGATGAAAAGCAGAAATCTTAGCCGCTGGGCCACCAAGGGCTACAGGCAAAGTTCTCCTGGCTCTTTCCCCTGTGTGAACGCAAGAATGTTTCAAGGAGGCAAAAACTGTAAAAACAGGTAGCAAGTTTATCCTTAGAGCCACAGCACAGTAAGAGGGGCAGCACACAGAGAAACAGCATGTTTATCCACGTTCCCTGGCCGCCTAGTGGTTAGGAGTCAGCATTTCACTGCCAGGGCCTGGGTTTGATCCCTGATCCAGAAACTGTCTTGCGTGCCACACAGCAGGACCAAAATACAAAACAATAAATAAATAAAAGACTGAAGCAAGGCAGAAATATACACCTGGAGAGGACAAGTGTCCTGCATGAGGAGTGTAGTAAAGAGGTGACTTAAATCCCTTATATAAGACAGTCCTTCTGGGTCTTTGTGCACCTTTGGCCAATTATCGTTTCTTTTTTCACACTTGACCTGTCCTCAGGCCTTCGCAAACCTGTGTGTGTAACTTTTTGCCAAAATGGATCCCCCTGCAGAGGCCCCTGGGTGCATGTCCTCACTTGTCATGGGGTGGCATGTTGTGACCCCAAGGAGCCTGCCTGCACGTGTACTGACAGGGAAGTTTCCCTTGACCTCAGGAGTGGTCATCTTATCGCTTCTCTTCAGCGGAGGTCAGCTCCCGCCACTCGCTTTGTCCTTGGAGTGTCTTCAGTTTGACCCCACTTGACAAACACCAGATGTCCACCCCAAGGGCCCATCCATCTCCTACCTCAGTAACATGACAGTCAGGGAGACTGCTGCCTTCCCATCCCCAGGCTCCACTCTCCTCGTGATGCTCCTGAGCTGCCCCCTTGCTGGCTGATGCAGCCTCACCTGCACTCCATCTGCCCGAGGTATACACCCCCTCGTCCATCCGAACTTCCTGGTCACCCCCCTAGTCCAGGGCCATCCCCTCCGACTGACACTGTGTCATTCACGTCTTCTTTACTCCTGGATGGCAGGGTCTGTTTTGCATACACTAGGTGAGTCATTTTAACTTGGGGTCTTCATCCTACGTGAGAAGTTATATTCTGAAGGGCTGTTCGTGATAATCAGAGCTAAGAAATACAAAGACTTTGGTTTTATAATGTTATAGGATTCCCATTCCTCTCACTGAAACAATCATGTGAAATAAACACATGAAAGATTGTTCCTAACCAAGAACATTTGTTGAGAAAAAAAATTTTTTATTTTTCTTAAAAAAAAAAGAATGAAGTGATTTTAATATATGAAATAGGCAAACAAGATCCTATTCTATAGCACAGGGAACTATATTCAATATCTTACAATAACCTATAATGGAAAAGGATATGTAAAATGAAATCACTTTGCTGGACACCTGAAACTAACACATTATAAATTAACTATGCTTCAAAAACAACACCAAAGGAGAGAAATTAAGGGTCAGAGAAGGGAAGTGATTCACCCAAGGTTACTCAAGAACTATCAGAACTAGTTCCCTGCTTCTTCGGTTTCTCCACTGCAACCTCCCATGTCTCCCAAACTACTTATTCTTTTTTTTTTTTTTTTCAGATTTTAAACTTTTTCTTTTGTATTGGGGTATAGCCAGTTAACAATGTTGTGGTAGTTTCAAGTGAGAGACAATTTTAAATGAAAATATTTCCATCGCATTGTCATGAGTGGTTTTGAGTGGCAACAAATGTCTAAAACACTATGAGTATGTATGGGCAACGATTTCTAAAATTCCAATTTGAGGGTTGTTTTAGTGATTTACATTTTTTTTAAAGAATCTTGCATTTTAAAAAGTTAGGAATATGTTGCTGCTAAAATACCTGTTATTTCCCCTCATTCTATTATTTCATCTTTGTGGTTAATGCATCATATCAGGTATTTTGAAGTAAAACTACTCCACCTAACTCTCTGATTTTATCTCGTTTGTCTCATTTTGTCCCGTCTCCATGCGGTTTAAAACCTGCTTTTTACTACTGCTTTTTTTTGCTGTGAGCACATGCATGAAGCGATTCCTGTATTAGAAATCTTCCCCTGGAATTTCTGCCTCCATCCCCTCTCTATTAGAAATAGATGCACAGCCTACGCAATACTCTGTAATAGCCTATATGGAAAAGGAATCTGAAAAAGAATTCATATATTGATATGTATACATATAACTGCACCACTTAGCTGTACACCTGTAATGAACACACTGTAGATCAAGTATACCCCAATATAAAATAAAAATTAAATTTAAAAAATAAGGGACTTCCCTGGAAGTTCAGTGACTCTGTGATCCCACTGCAAGGGGTGCAGGTTTGACCCCTGGCTGGGGAACTAAGATCTCGTGTGCTTTGCGGCATGGCCAAAAATTAAAAATAAATGACTAACATTTAAAATAATAATAAATACAGAATAAAAAAGTTAAAATAGACATACAGGAAAATAACCCAGAGCTAAGGAAATCAGCCTCAGCTCTTCTCTGCTGGGAGCTGAGTCTGGCAACCCTCCTCTGAAGAAAGCAGTGGTTGCAGGAGCCTGGGCATATGGCTGAGGACTTGGGCAAAGGAGCCATCAGAGCATTTCTGTCCGAAGTCTGGTGACACTTCAAGGGAGGAATATGAGTGTGGAATTGACTGAGCAGGCTGCCTCTGCTGACCCTCACGCCGTAGTTAATTCTCATTTGGTGTTGAACCTACAGGTTGCCCAGGGAGTCCTTGAACGAGAATCTGTGATCACCCTGAACATAACAGGGGAAGCTGGAGCCACCTTGGACCTCCTGGTGGAGAATATGGGGCGTGTGAACTATGGCTCACATATCAAGGATTTTAAGGTAGGCCCAGCCTCCTTGTTGGGAGTGAGACTCAAAGGTTGACAGAACTGTGCCTAAGTCATTGGGGAAGTTTCTGTAAATCCACTTAAAGACTGTCCTGCATACACTTTCCTTCCAGCCCTGTTCACGTAGAAGTGACTTTCTGCTTTGGTTGTGCTGGGCCTTCGCTGCTGCGCACAGGCTTTCTCTAGCTGGAACAACTCTCTAGTTGCAGTGCGTGTGCTTCTCACTGTGGTGGCTCCTTTCACTGGTGGAGCACAGGCTCTAAGGCTCAGGAGCTTCAGTAGTTGCAGCTTCTGGGCTCGAGAGTGCAGGGACTTCAGAAGTTGTGGCTCTTGGGCTTAGTTGCTCCGAGGCATGTGGAATCTTCCCGGACCAGGGACTGAACCCGTGTCCCCGGCACTGGCAGGCAGATTCTTATCCACTGTACCACCAGGCAAGTCCACATAGAAGCAATTTTTAAAAGCACACCCCCTTTGCCAAATTTGATGAGTAAACTTACCTGATTTGTTTTGCAGCCTAGAAGTTGGGTTATTTTGAAGATCTGTTTTCCTCTGTAGGTGATAAGAAAGTTGAGCTTTGCAAACAGAACCCTTGCATTTGAGTTCAGCCATCCTTTAGCAAGAAACAGAAGGAGGAAGCCACTGCACCATGCTTTTCCTTTGCTTAGAAAACCCACCGAGCCTGCAAAAGGCACTCCCAAGCCAACGGAGCCAACTTAGCATTTGTTCTGCTGTTTTCTGGGTGTGGACAAACTCTTGAATTTTAGAAAGCCTTTCCCTCCATGCACTGTTCTCACCTCTCTTGGTTAGTCTGTGCCTAGGCGTCTAGTCCAAGTATGTTTTTCTGATGTACATTTTGAGAGCATTGTTCAGTAAATGTTTGTTATGCTCATCCTCTGTGTGTGTGCTCCATGCGGTGCTTTTGGGGGAAGGCAAGGATGTTGAGATCCAGGCTGCCCCTTGGGTAGCTCACCATCTGCTACAGCAGGGAAGGCTGCACCTCCAGAATGATGGCAACACCCACAACAGGACAGGTGTCTGGGGCTATCTCCTGACCCTCCTGGTGGCATCTCAGAAGCAAAGCAGTGACACTCTTAGAGAACAGTCTTGTAGGGGCCACTTTTGTCTCCAGTATAAAAGAAATGTTCCTGTTACTGTCCTTGTGGTCAGACTAATTAATGGTCGTCCTGCTTGGCTATCATAAGCCACACTGACCCACAGAGTGACAGGGACTCTTGTGAGGTGTCTGAATCCCCAGGACCCAGCAAAGAGCCTGGCACACAGCTGCATGGTTAACGCTTATTGAATTACTGATTGGGCCATTGAGACATGGTATTGAGAGGTGTCATAGAACAAATATGGGATCCCACTGGGATGGAAAAGTTCCCCTCCTTTGAAAGGCTGGGAAAGGGAAGCCAGATGAGCCACGAGCAAAGGCTTCCATGCAGTGTCTGGTGCCATGGACACCCCAAGCCCTTGCCTCCACTGGACAAATAGAGCAACTTCAGAATGTGTCTCAGGCTCCCCATCATTGTCACAGACCCTTCTGTCCTTTTACAGTGGGCCACGTGTTCCTTTGCCTTCTCCCCCGACCTCCATTCACTCTCCCATCCTCGAAACCATCATTTCCTCTGTTCTGGCCACGTCTCTGAACCAGACACTGAAGACTGGGGATCTGAGGTCGAAAGCTCTGGCCTTGACCCAGATCTGTGTCACTCTGATGGACACACAGTTTGAGTTTCATGGGCTGTTGGTGTTTCATACCCGTTTGCTTTTCCCAGGAATTCAGGGCCGGAACACAGTCACATGAAGCCTCTCTCCACCCCTGTCTTTACCCCCCAGCTCATCACTCTATTTCTCTTTTACAGGGTCTTGTTTCTAACCTGACCCTTGATTCCAAAATCCTCACCAACTGGGAGATCTTCCCGCTGGACATGGAGAATGCAGTACGCAGTCACCTGGGGACCGGGGGTGGCGGTGACAGGAGCTACCACAATAAAGCCCGTGCACACAGCCCCCCTACCTACGCACTCCCGACCTTTTATGTGGGTAACTTCACTATTCCCAGCGAGATCCCAGACTTGCCTCAGGACACCTTCCTCCAGTTTCCCGGATGGACCAAGGTATGTGTCTTCGTGGAAAGTATTTGCATTTAGGCCTCAGATGTCTTCTTTTCTGTGTCTGATACAGCATCAAAAAGACTGCTAATGGTGTGCTGCGTGAGACTCAGGGGAGTGGAGGGTTTTCTGTGGAAGTTTATCCATTTCTCAGGAGCAGGGCCATGGCAGATCTTCAAAGATGCTGTGGTCAGCCTGAAGGTTCGCCGTCTAGCCCATTTTCATTGACAGCTTTCTTTAGCAACTTCCTCCTTCCCCTAAGAAAAATCATACCTTCTTTGCAAACTGACTAGGAATAGCATTTTTTGTTTATACTGAAGAAAGTCTGGCCCAGGCAAAGGGGCAAATCTCTGGGAAGCCTGTTTTGTCTTGTTCATACCTAACTCTATACTCTCCAGACCACCCTACCTCCGGATGGGGATGCTCCCGCGCCCGGGGTGCATCCACCCCCGTCTGTAGGATCCTCCGCGCCCCCCGGCCACTTTTCTGCCTGCTTCATTCTCCTTTATTGTTTGAAGACATGTCTTCTTTCAGCATTGTCTTCTCTACTTCAAGCCCTATTTTCATCCTAGACCTTATCATGACTCAAGTTATTCATTCAACAAATATTTTAAGTGGTTTCTGTTTGAGAGTGGTTCCAGCTGCTCGCCGCCCTAAAGCCAATGAAGAGTTCAGGTTGGTGGAAAGGCAGTTTTGCTTTATTTCAGAGGCTGGCAACGCTGGGGGAGGGCAGAGTTCTGTCACAGGCCGACTCCCCAACCACTGACAGTCAGGGCAAGAGTTTTTATAGGCGGAGGGAGGAGCTACATGCAGAAACAGCACAGTCAGCTCTGACAGTCATCTTGAAATTGGTGATGCAGTGGTCTGAGCAGTTTCATTGTTTTAAGTACAGTTAATCTTCACTTCCAGGGTCGGTTTGTTCCCGTTTCCTAGGGGTCAGTCCTCAGAATTGTGGCACCTCATGTCACGGCTGCAATCTGGTCCTTATGTAATTAAATTCTTCCATCTGGTGGGAGTTTCAGTGTCTACAACACAGCTCCAGGGATATGGCTCAGAATATTATATATAACCCTTGAGAAGAAACTAAAGGTCTTTAACTTTGCTTACTGACTCAACCATTATCATTTTGTCCTGTTTGATTGTTTTCCTTTCCTTCTGTATTTTCCCAATTCTCTGATTAAACTGGTTAAAGTTTTCTGCAGACAAAAGGCAGGCAGAGGACATGGGGGGTTGGGGACCATAAGGTCTTCTTCCCTTTCAATCCACCCCTTTTTGACACTCTTCAAGATCAAGGAGAGACAGATACAGAGCAAGAAATGGAATAAAAGTTTTCAATAGAGAATAAAGTTAATAATCAAGTTGCCAGAGGAACTTGGTTTTAGTTCCATTTCTCTTCCAGTATTCCCCAATTCTTTGAGGCAGTGGGGTGTTGACTGCTCTGGTTCCTTCCTGCTGAAATGGGGCGCAGTCCTGCCTAATTTGAGGAATGGACACAGAGTTGGAAATAATCTCAAGTCTCAAGTCTAGCATCAGTATTTTATATTGTGAAAACATGACCTCTTGTCACAGTGCCTGGATAAACGCTTAAAAATTAGCAGACATATTATGGATGAGGATAATAATCAAAATGCATCTTTGTATTATTCTCTGAATGTATTTTCTTCTTAATGGTTAAAGCAGATGTACAATGTATGTCTAATAGGCCATAAGCCGGCTATTTGGAATACTGGAATGGGCTGCCATTTCCTTCCCCAAGGGATCTTCCCACCCAGGGATCAAACCCAGGTCTCCCACATTGCAGGTGGATTCTTTTCCGTCTGAGACACCAGGGAAGCCCTGGTTAGCCTAAAGTTCAAATTAAATCATGTATAAGCCAGAATGACCCCCATACCTCAATGTGTGAAAACTTCTTCTACCATTTTCCCCTTTCCCATAAAAAGCACTGATAATCAATATATTTTTCCACTGTTGCCAGAGTGGCTCAGTTGTTGCCTGCTCTGGGTCCATTCATGTCCCTCGGTGCTAGGCCAACTTTTTGTTTATATATTTATCTAGTCATCCACACTGGGAGAAAACTCATTAGATGTAACAAACAAGCATAGAGAGGTATGCTGACAGGGAAGCATTTTATAGGTCATACATTTTATTGATTATACCCAATCTTTACACCTTGTACATGTGTTTTAAGTAGTAAACTTAAAGGCAGCAATGATACACATCATGAGTAGTTATACTCTGTGATAACTTCACTAAACAATTTTTTCCATCCTGAACATTGGGGTCAAAAGTATGATTAGAAGAAAAACAACAGCTATCCATTAGAATGCTGACAATTTCTTAACAGTATTTTTCTCTGAGATTCCTCAGGGGCCCTCTGGAAAACTCAAAGTTACCTAGATAAAGAAACTTACGATCTGTTATCAAAAGCAGCACAATATTCTCTCTGTTCTCGTAACAGAGAGAAAACCAAATTGCTTCCCTGTATCAGCTTACTGTTAAAATTCATTTACCTTATTGAATTCAATCTAATTTTAATCAATCTTAAGTGTCTCATAGTACTTTTTCTTTACAAAAAAAGGATACATTCTATATCCATTTTAATTTCTCTCTAATTTTCTTCCCACCCAAAAGTTATTCTCCTTTTATCCTTCAACAAAAACATCTCCAGGGAATTCCCTGGAGGTGCAGTGGTTAGCACTTTGAGCTTCCACTGCAGGGGCACAGGGTTGATCCTTGGTGAAAACTAAGATCCCGCAGGCCACACGGTGGGGCCAAAGGGAAAAAACAAAATCTCCATCCTTTATATTTTCTCTGGCAGACAACACATATCCTACTTGCTTTATATACTGAAATGTATCCCTTATCATTTTTACATATAATAACTTTTAACCCTTTAAAGCCTTAACAAAACTAAGAAACAAGTAGTTGAACTGTTATACCAGCATTTCTAATTGGCAAACCTAAAAACATATTCCATAACCTCTAAAAACATACATTTTTTTCATAGCACAATTTCTCTTTAATGTGGTACAATATGTGTATTTAATAATATACATTTATTGTGTTTAAAGCTAAGCCCTCTTTCCTTTTTTCTTTTTGCTTAAAATTGTACTAAATAACCCAAGTCTGAAGTCTCAACGTGCGCTGTGTTTATATTTCAAAGACAAGAGTTAACTTCAAGCATTCTCCTAAGCATATTTTTGTTTCTCTCAGGGTCAGAATTGTGAAAAGAAAAAAAAAAG
>SJYQ01008867.1:190274-234545 GCA_006410935.1 Redunca redunca | reverse complement strand
ATCTCCATCCTTTATATTTTCTCTGGCAGACAACACATATCCTACTTGCTTTATATACTGAAATGTATCCCTTATCATTTTTACATATAGTGACTTTTAACCCTTTAAAGCCTTAACAAAACTAAGAAACAAGTAGTTGAACTGTTATACCAGCATTTCTAATTGGCAAACCTAAAAACATATTCCATAACCTCTAAAAACATACATTTTTTTCATAGCACAATTTCTCTTTAATGTGGTACAATATGTGTATTTAATAATATACATTTATTGTGTTTAAAGCTAAGCCCTCTTTCCTTTTTTCTTTTTGCTTAAAATTGTACTAAATAACCCAAGTCTGAAGTCTCAACGTGCGCTGTGTTTATATTTCAAAGACAAGAGTTAACTTCAAGCTTTCTCCTAAGCATATTTTTGTTTCTCTCAGGGTCAGAATTGTGAAAAGAAAAAAAAAAGTATGTTTTCTCTAATTGAATATGCAAAAATAAAAGACTTTCATCATAACCAATTTTTTTTTTGGAGTTTGAAGAACACTTGGTGGCCACCCAGTGTTTAAAAAATCATTTTTTTCTTTAGTCGTAGTTTCATAGCTAAAATCTTTCTAATGAATGGAACCTGAATTTTTCACTTTACAAAAAACAAGAATACCAATCACACAAACAGAATACACACTCACACACCAGAAAGAACTGTCATAAATCCCCTAAGAGGATGACGGATATGGAGTCCCAAATAAACACTTTCCAACACAAATAGTCCTCAACATCATACATACATCAGAACCAGTTGGCAAAAATGCCCAAATAGCCCTTCAAGCTCAAAAGAGAAGTTAGCCGGGTGCACACCTGTGGACTTACTGGGTCTGGGAGCTCCTCAACTCGTCCTGAGGTGTCTTTCCGTTCCACCAAGAAAGCGCATGTTGGTGGCCAGTGCCGAGCAGGGGAGAAACAGGGAGGATCCCCGAAACAAATGGTTTTGGCAGCCGGTAGGAATGTCCCCCAAACCTCCTCCCTGGACCTGAGAGCCATGAGCAATGGCTCCTTGAAGCCTTCCTGGCACATCTTCATGGTGGCAGCTTCCCTTGGGGAAAACCCCCAGGAGGCAGGTATTGAGAGAGCTCAGTCTCACGTTGCATCAAAATCTGTTAGCAAAAGTGGGTCCAGGTGCTCAGAGCTCAAAAGCCAATAAAGAGGCAAGGTTAGTGGAAAGGAAAGTTGTCTTTTTTTCAGATGTATGCAACCAAAGGGAGGGCAGACTCCTGTCCATAGGCCAACTCATTCCTCCTCCCACTGACAAGCAGTGAGCAAGAGCTTTTAAAGGGGATCTTCAGAGTTGTATAGGTGTTAGGGAGGGGGCTACAGTCAGCTCTGACAGTCGCCTTGAAATTGATCATGTGGTCTGACCAGCATTTTGGGTGTTTGTTTTGCCGCACTGCACAGCTTTTGGGATCTTAGTTCCCTGACCAGCAATTGAGCATGGGCTCCTTGTAGTGGAAGTGTGGAGTCCTAACCACTGGACCACCAGGAAATCCCTGACCAGTGTCATCTTGATTATTTTAAGTACAATTAATCTTCAGTTCTGGGGTCAGTTTGCTTCCATATCCCTGGGGCCAATTCGTGGAATTGTGGCATCTTATGTCATGGCTATAGTCTGGTCTTCATGCAGTTAACTTCTTCCACCTGGTGGGGGTTTCAGTATCTACAACACAGTTCCAAGGATATGGTTTGAATATTATATAAAGCCCTTGAGAAGAAACTAAAGATCCTTGACTTTGCTTACTGACTTATTATTATTTTATCCTTGGATTGTTTCCTTTGCTTCTGTATTTTCTTAGTTCTCTGGTTAAACTTATCCTTTGGCTAAAAGTTTTCTTCAGACAAAAGGCAGGCAGGAAGCATGGTGGGGGAAGGCCCATAGGGTCCTGCTCCTTTTCACTACTACATGCCCAGACTTTGTGCCAGGCACTAAGGATCCAAAAATGAAAAGAACTGGATGTGGTTCTTGCTCTCTTGGAACTTAAAGTCTGGGTGTGTGCTAGTCACTCAGTCGTGTCCAACTCTGTGAGCCCATGGACTGTAGCCCACCAGGCTCTTCTATCCATGGGATTCTCCAGGCGAGAATACTGGAGTGGGTTGCCATGCTCTTCTTCGGGGCATCTTCCCAACCGAGGGATCAAACCCAGGTCTCCTGCATTGCAGGCAGATTCTTTACCATCTGAGCCATGAGGGAAGCCCTCTTGCTCTCACGGAACTTAAAATCTAGCACACCCAAATCATATCATCACTCAAATTAAATGATACAATTGCAGATGCAACGGATGCTAAGAAGAAATATAGAGGTTGACAATAATTGGGCATTTGACCATGTTAAGGTGGTTAGGGAACATGCTGGACATGTGAACATGATGCTTGACAGAGAGGGGTTGAATAGGACTTAACATGTCAGAAAGGGGAGGGAAACATACGCCAGGCAGAGGAGCTAGCATATGCCAAGGTTATGTGGTTAGAGGAAAAAGTGGCCAAAATGGGAACTCAGAGAGAACTCAACTGTATGCAACACAGAGAAGAGGGAGTGTGGTTCAGAGAAGCAGCTAGAAAGTGGGTAGAGACTAGATCGGGACAGAGTATTTAACATTACATTTTTATCTTTCTTTTGAGAGCCACCAAAACAGTGACATGGCATGGTTGTGATGCAATGAGTTTCTGTGACCCCAGGATGGACTGGGCTCAGGGAAACTGTCTAGGAGGCTGGACCATAGTTTCATTGCCAGATGGGGTTGGTAGGAGACAAGATGGTAATGACAGACTATTTGAGAGATGTTTGTAGTTAAGTCCATAAAGAGGTAGTGACAGATTGGACATAGGCATTTAAAGAGAAGGATATATCAGGTGACTCAGGTTCTAGGCGTGCTGCTAGGAAGATAACACCATTTACTGAAAGAAGAAATTTCAAAAGAGGATTTGTGCTAGAAGAGCATGATCATGACTTTGGATGTGGACAGTTGAGTTAGGCCATGGGGAATAGCGGAGAGAAGGTACTTGAGGAGGCTGTTGGATTTATGGGTGGGTATTCAGAGGAGGGAATCTGGGCTGGGAATATATGTATGAGATCATTTGTATATGGATGGTCATTGAAGACATGGCCAGTAGACAAGTTCCTCTAAGAGGACATGATGTAGAAGGAAGAAAGGAAGACATTGAGCTGATCTCTGAGAGACACAAACACGATGGAGAGTGAGGAGAGACCAAACAAATGCGAGGAGAACAGCATTATGCTGCCAAGAGGCAAGTGAGATGAAGACTGAAGCATCTCTGCTGGGTTTAGCACCAGGGGTCGCAGGTCAGTAAGGGCTAAGCCAGTGGAATGAACACTGCAAGCCAAACAGCCTTCTATTGAGGACTGAAGGGGGAGGAGATGAACACATGAAAAATACAGATACTTGAAGATAAACATTCTTCTTGAGAAGCTTGAAGGAGAAGAGGAAAAAAATACTGGAAAAAAAGCTGCAAGAAAAGATGCGCATGTGAAAGTGAATGTTGCTCTGTTGTGTCCGACTCTTTGCCAGAATACTGGAGTGGGTAGCCATTCCCTTCTCCAGGGGATCGTCCCAACCCAGGGATCGAACCCAAGTCTCCTGCATTGCAGGCGGATTATTTACCAGCTGAGCTACTAGGGAAGCTGAAGATGCACATGGCATGTGTTTAATAAGTGCCTTTTTATAATGTTTGATTTTTACATGTTTATGGAAATATGTTTTCATTATCATTCTGTCTGAATTATTTTCTAATTTCCCTTAATATCTCTTCTTTGAACCATAAGTTATTTAAATATGCATTAATTTTCATATATATATATTTTTTTTTTGGCCATACTGCACAGCTTTTGGATCTTAGTTCCCTGACCAGGGATTGAACCCAGGCCCTCAGCATTGAATGCACACAGTCCTAAGCACTGGATCACCACGGAATTCTCTGTGTTTTTGTTTTACAAGCATTTCTTTTTTTTTTTTTTCCTCTAACAATTCTTCTATAAAACTTCTGGAAAAAGGAGAAAAATCTTCCTGATCTTGCGTTAGGCAAAGACTTCTTAGACTTGACACCTAATACATAATCCTTAAAGGAAAAAATTGATGAATTGATTTTATCAAAATTGAAAATGTTTTCCCTTTAAAAGACATTATTTAAAAAATGAATATCCAAGCTTCAGATTGGCAGAAAATGTTTTCAATGCATATATCTGACAAAGGACTTGGTTCTAGAATATATAAAGAATTCTTATAACTTAGTAATAGAAAGATAACCAACCCACTCAAAAAATGGGCGAAGGACTTGCATGGACATTTCACCAAAGAAGATAAGTATGTGAAAAGATGCTTAATGCTTTTAGGAAGTGCAAATCATTAAGGAAATGCAAATCACCCACAATGAAATACCACTTCACACCCACTAAAATGGCTATAATATTAAAAGATGGACAAGAACAAATGTTGGCAAGGATATGGAGAAATGGGAACCCTCCTACATTGCTAGCGGAAATGTAAAATGGTACAAACACTTTGTAACACAGTTTGGCAGTTTCTTCAATTTCTCCTAAAATTACCATAGGATTCTTCAATTCTACTCCCAGCTCTTTCCAAGAGAAATGAAAACATGTGTCTACACAAAGAGTTACATGCAAACGTTCATAGTAGCATTATCAAAATAACCAAGAGTTGGAAATAATTCAAAATGTCCATCAACTGATAAGTGGAGAAATAAACTATGGAATACCCATACAAGGGAATGATATTCCACAATAAAAAGGGGCAGACTACTGATACAGGTACACATGGATAAATCTGAAAAACATTATGCTAAGTAAAAGCTGCTGCTGCTGCTGCTAAGTCACTTCAGTAGTGTCCAACTCTTCGAGACCCCATGGACTCCATCCATGGGATTTTTCAGGCAAGAGTACTGGAGTGGGTTGCCATTTCCTTCTTCAAGGAATGTTGCAGGGAGGAAGCCAATTCTGACTCCATGTTCAAAATTGTTTCTTTGACTTGATTTTCATTGCTTTATTATTATAATCATACTTAATGGCCTCCCTGGAGAACCCTGCCCCTCTGCTTGACAGGAAAGTGCCTTTGTTCAACTCTTGGAGAGACAGTTTGTCCCTGCCCACCTGTGAATAGAGATTAACACACCCCATCCAAAGGCTGACCATTCCCTTGGAGGTGTTTTGCAAGCCTGAAGACCCTTAAGTAAAAGTAGCCAATCATAAAAGACCGCATACTGTGTGATCCCATCAGTCTGAATTCTTCAGAAAAGGCCAATCTATACAGCCAAAAAGTAAATGAATGGCTGCCTAGGATTTAGGGTGGGAATAGAGAGTGACTGAAAATGGGTATGGGGTTTCTTTTTGGAGTGATGGAAATGTCCCCAAATTAAATTGTGGTGATGGTTGCAAAATCTTCTTAAATTTATTGAGATTTGGTTTATTGCCCAAGCATATATTTCCTGGTGAACATACTTCTGTAATTTTAAGCCCTACTATCCTCTCTCCCAGAGAAGGCGATGGCACCCCACTCCAGTACTCTTGCCTGGAGAATCCCACGGACAGAGGAGCCTGGTGGGCTGCAGTCCATGGGGTCGCGAAGAGTGGGACACGACTGAGCGACTTCACTTTCACGAACTGGAGAAGGGAATGGCAACCCACTCCAGTGTTCTTGCCTGGAGAATCCCAGGGAGGCGGGAGCCTGGTGGGCTGCCGTCTATGGGGTCTCACAGAGTCGGACACGACTGAAGTGACTTAGCAACAATCCTGTCTCTGGCCATATGTTTCTATCCCTCAAAACTCTCGAGGCTCCCAGGTCTACTCAGATCCTGTGGGTGACCTGAAACTCCACCATCAGGGCCACAGTTCTTCCCTATGCTGCCTAGACGACACCACCATTTTTTTTTCCTTAGGAGCCCTCAACCCACTGGCCCCCTTGCCCTTCCACTCGTTGTTCACGCTCACTGGGAGTGGGCCCAGCACTGGCCTCGCTGCTGCTGCTGCTGCTAAGTCGCTTCAGTCATGGCCGACTCAGTTAGTTCATCGGTAACTGAGGACCCCTGGTGTGGCCTCTCTGGCATATTCGTCCCCTCACTGTCTCCAAACTCTGGAGGTCCCCAAGCTGCCCGGCAGTCCTTGGCCTTAGTCTTCCCTATCCACAGCTGGCCTCTAACTCTCCCCACCTCCCTTAAACCACCTGCCTCCTCCACTGAGGACTCACCCTACTTGACGCTATCAGGTGAGATCCTTTGTTCCTCAGCTTCCTGTCAGACTTACAGGACTTCCTGCCTCCCCCCTCACTTCCTGCCCAGTGGCCTCTAGAAGGAAGTGCGAGCTCCAAACCCTCTCCCCACCTTCTTCCTCCAGGCCGAGATCCTGTTCTCTCTCTTCCTCCTCCTGCACTTCGTCAGCTTCTCCGTCTTCTCTCCAACGCCTGTCCGCTGGGACCCGGAAACAAAGTATAGCCTGACCCGGGTCCTCCCAGCGGATTGCGCATGTTCATTCTTCTCTCCCTCCCTCTTCCTCACCCCGCCCTTCCGCCACGCCCCCCTCCCCGTTACTACCCCCTCTTCTCCCTCTTGGTGTCCTCTAGTCACTCTTTTTCATTCCCTCTCTGTGCCCCCTGGGTCTTCACAACTTCAAGACTGGCATTAACTCCTCTCTGAAACCTGCCTAGGCCTTTGTCCCCTTTGATCCCCTAGAGCCCAGTCTGGACTCAGCACCCGTGACACTTCGTCACTCAAGCTGGCGCCCCAGTTTCACCGCTGAGCGATAAGTTTCACGAGGGGCATTTTTTTTTTAAGTGCCTGGTTTATTTGGCCTCTTCCCTGGGCCTGGTTGCTCTGTAACTGCCTCCAGGTGGAAGAGGGGACTTGCTTATGTTGCTGGGTCCCTTGCAAGTGAAACCTCTTGGCGGTGAGTTTGGAGGTGAGTGGAGTGCAGGCCTTCCGAGGGTCCTGTTGGTGAAGAGAGGCTTGGCTGTTGCTGGGGGACCAAGGCCCACGAGAAGACCCACCACAAACGGTGGCTTAACAGGTGGCATCAGTTCCGTGGCTTAGAGAAAGAACCTTCAAGAGATGAAACGCATAAAGACAGCATTATCTTTCCCAGGAGTTATGAGAAGGGCTGAGGGCTCAGATGAAGCCTGAAACACACCCAAAGGATGGATAGTCCTTCATCAGAATCAGAGGTTATGTCAGGGAGGGAACTTCAAGTGAAAGAATAGTAGATACAAAGGAAAAAAATAAATGGAAAAGCATAGCATGTTTTTGGAGGTCAAAGGGGTTCACCTCGACCAGGTCGTGGAAATGTCACACCCAAGAGTTACTGACCCAGGCATTTTGCTCAGCACTTAGGAGACACTATCTTTATAATCATCAAAGGAGGCCCCTGTGGTAGGATGTCCTGGTAGTGTCTTCAGTTTGCAGATGAGCAGATAGAGGCTCGAAGACCTCAGTATCTGGTGTGAGGTACAGACATGCTGGTGGAAAGGCTCCCCAGCCCTAGGTCTGTCTGACTTGGAGGCCCAGATGAAAAGGCCAGCAGCATGTACAGGGCCTCGAAGGCCAGGGGGAGCTTGTACTAATGATCCAGGCAGAAGCTCTTCATTTACTTAGTCTGATGGGTTTTCTGCACCTTTATGCTTGAAAAGTTCATGTACAGGACTCGCCTGGTGGTGCAGTGGATTAAGAATCCACTTGCCAGTGCAGGGGACACGTGTTCCATCCCTGGGAAGATTCTGCATGCCGTGGAGCCACGAAGCCCATGAGCCACAACTACTGAGCCCGCACTCCAGAGCCCACTGTGCTCCGAAGCAAGAGGAGCCACTGCGATGAGAAGCTCCTGGACAGTAACAAAGAGTAGCCCCACAGCCCCCCTCGCCACAGCTAGAGAAAGCCCACACAAAACAACCAAGAGCCAGCGCAGTCAAAAGTAAAAAAAAAAATTTGATCTTAAAAGTACATGTGCACACAATATTTATGAATGTGTCAGGGTGTTTAGAACCCAAGAAACTCATCTAATTCATATGTTTGATCAAAAACTAGTACGCAGGGGAACTAAGATCCTACATGCTGCATGGTTCAGCCAAAAATAAAGGTAAAAACTGGTACACAGATGTATAGAGCAGTATTACCCAGAATTATCCAAAATCAACTAAAAGGTCAAAAAACCCAAGCCCCCATCAACTAATAATGAACAAACAAACTATCCATTTAATGGAAAATTATTTGGCAGTAAAAACAAATGAACAAGATTTTCCTGGTGGTTCAGTGGTAAAGAATCCACCTGCCAATGCAAGAGACACGGGTTCGATCCCTGATCCGGGAAGATCCCACATGCTTCAGAGCAACTAAGCCCATGCTCCACGACTACTGAAGCCTGTGCGCCCTGGAGCCCTTGCTCCACAACAAGAGAAGTCACCGCAGTGAGAAGCCTACACACCACGACTGGAGAGTAGCCCCTGCTCACCACAACTAGAGAAAAGTCCGCACAGCAGTGTTAATACATACAAATACTAAAAAGACGAATGAACCACATGGATGAACCTTGAAAACATGTTCCATGAAAGAAGCTAATCACAAACCATATATACCATGTGATACGATGTATGTGAAATGCCCAGAACAGGCAGATCTATAGACCCAGGAAGATTAGTGGTTCCCTAGAGCAGGGAACGGAGAAGGCAATGGCACCCCATTCCAGTACTCTTGCCTGGAAAATCCCATGGACAGAGGAGCCTGGTAGGCTGCAGTCCATGGGGTCGTGAAGAGTTGGACACCACTGAGCAACTTCACTTTCCCTTTTCACTTTCATGCATTGGAGAAGGAAATGGCAACCCACTCCAGTGTTCTTGCCTGGAGAATCCCAGGGACGGGGGAGCCTGGTGGGCTGCCGTCTGTGGGGTCGCACAGAGTCGGACACGACTGAAGTGACTTAGCAGTAGCAGAGCAGGAAAAAGGGGGTATTGAGGGAAAATGGGGTGGGGAGTGGATACTAAAGACTGAAGAGTTTTTCTTTGGGGTGATGGTTGGATTGCTCTTTAGTAAACTAATAACCTCTGAGTTGTATACTTGAAATGAGGGAGTTATCGTGTGTGAATTACATCTCAGTAAAGCTTTACCCCCTCACACACACACACACACCAGGCCTGTCCTTGAGATTTGTGAGCCTGGGTTGCCAAGTCTGAAGGTCAGAGAACACACGTTTATCATGCCTAGGACAGGGCATGCGCGTTTTCTATTTTATTCCAGCGAGCGGTGGTCCCTATTGCCATGGACCGTCCATGCCAGACTCCTGAGGTCCTGGGCGATCGACAGATGCACGGCAGACAGATCACACCCCCCATCCCAGGGTACGGAGTTCCGAGTTTGGGAGGATGCGCACTTTAGCAGATCAGGGGGATCCAGAGGGGTTGGACCACCCAAAGCGTGGGCGGTTTCTAAGACTCTGCCTCTCGGCACCAAACGCACTGTATCCTCCAGCTGGGAGGCCCCGTTGAGGCCCCTGTTCTGGCCCTTTGACTTCTGCCATTTACTTGTTATAGAGAAACTACTTTGATGGGGTGAATGAAGTCACTGATAAGGAGATTCAGGAGATTAAAAAAAAAGTCACTTCTGATTAATCGGCCGTACTTGAGTCGGATGTGGCTTTCTGGTTAAATGCCCGAACGTCAACTGGGATTTCTTTGGGAAGTGGTCTGACATGTTTGGCTTCATCCAAGAGACACAGACCAGCGCTTGGTCTGCAGAGAACTCTCGTCCGACCACAAACTCCCCACAGTGAGCATTGCTCCTCAGTGCTCCAGCGTGCCAGATGGGCCAGACCTAAAACCCTTACTCTGTCTCTGCAGTGACGTGTGTGCTGTTTATCTCTCCTTCAGATGCATGTGGAGGACACCACATGAGTATCCTCTGTAGACTTCCTGCATTTTTTACCACTTGCAGTAGGTCTGGATGCCTAGCAGAGGATGGGGGTGAGAGGGCTTGGATAACTTCCGTTTTTTCCTCTACCAGAATTAAGCTTTGAACATTAAGAAGCAACATAGAGGGACCTCCCTTGTGGTCCAGTGTTTAGAACTCCAAGCTTCCACTGCCAGGGGCACAGGTTCGATCCCTGGTCAGGGAACTAAGACAGCACATGCTGGTAACCAAAAAAAATCAACATTGAATATAGATGAAAAGCAAGAAGCTGTAAAAGAACCAGGGATAAAAGAATTTATAATGAAGGGTTGATAACTATCTTCTATTTGGAGACTCTTTGAATCTTGCTTTTGAAATTTCCAGCTCTCTAATCATTTGGTCTTTCTGGTGATCAGTCCTATCCTGAGGCCTAGTCACCAGAAAGACAATGTGATTAGACATTGGAACTTTCAGCCCATCCTTCCTCAACCTCTGGAGTTAAGGTCAGGGACTGGAAATGGAATTCTATTTGAAAAAAAAACAACAAACTTTAGAACAACAAGATTCAAGGAGCTTTTGGGTCGGTGAACACTTCCAGATGCTGAGAGCTTACACCTGCGCGGGAGGTACACATGGAGACGGCCAGCAGCTCAGCCCTGCACCCCTAATACCTTGCCCTGTGAATCTCTTTCGTCTGGCCATTTCTGAGTTGTATTCCGTATAATAACCCCATCAGTTCAGTTCAGTCGCTCAGTCGTGTCCGACTCTCTGCGACCCCATGAATCGCAGCACACCAGGCCTCCCTGTCCATCACCAACTCCCCGGAGTTCACTCAGACTCACGTCCATCGAGTCAGTGATGCCATCCAGCCATCTCATCCTCTGCCATCCCCTTCTCCGCCTGCCCCCAATCCCTCCCAGCATCAATGTCTTTTCCAATGAGTCAACTCTTTGCATGAGGTGGCCAAAGTACTAGAGTTTCAGCTTTAGCATCATTCCTTCCAAAGAAATCCCAGGGCTGNGTATTGCTGAAGCCTGGCTTGGAGAATTTTGAGCATTAGTTTACTAGCATGTGAGATGAGTGCAATTGTGCGGTAGTTTGAGCATTCTTCGGCATTGCCTTTCTTTGGGATTGGAATGAGAACTGACCTTTTCCAGTCCTGTGGCCACTGCTGAGTTTTCCAGATTCTTTGGCATATTGAGTGCAGCACTTTCACAGCATCATCTTTCAGGATTTGAAACAGCTCAACTGGAATTCCATCACCTTCGCTAGCTTTGTTCATAGTGATGCTTTCTAAGACACACTTGACTTCACATTCCAGAATGTCTGGCTCTAGATTAGTGATCACACATCATGATTATCTGGGTCATGAAGATCTTTTCTGTACAGTTCTTCTGTGTATTCTTGCCATCTCTTCTTAATATCTTCTGCTTCTGTTAGGTCCATACCATTTCTGTCCTTTATCGAGCCCATCTTTGCATGAAATGTTCCATTGGTATCTCTGATTTTCTTGAAGAGATCTCTAGTCTTTCCCATTCTGTTGTTTTCCTCTATTTCTTTGCATTGATCACTGAAGAAGGCTTTCTTATCTCTTCTTGGCTATTCTCTGGAACTCTGCATTCAGATGCTTATATCTTTCTTTTTCTCCTTTGCTTTTCGCCTCTCTTCTAGTCACAGCTATTTGTAAGGCCTCCCCAGACAGCCATTTTGCTTCTTTGCATTTCTTTTCCATGGGGATGGTCTTGATCCCTGTCTCCTGTACAGTGTCACAAACCTCATTCCATAGTTCATCAGGCACTCTATCTATCAGATCTTAAATCTATTTCTCACTTCCACTGTATAATCATAAGGGATTTGATTTAAGAATAACCCCATAGATATCAGTAAAGTGTTTTTCTGCATTCTGTGAGCCGTTCTAGGACATTATTGAATCTGAGGAGGGGCTCATGGGAATCCCCAACTGGTTGTTCAGAACTAGGACTCCAGAGTTTGGAGCCTACACAAGTGGAGGCATGGCACTGTCAGCCTCGGAGGGGGACGACCCAGGAGCACGGTGGGGGCCAGAGGCCACTCGGTACTTGCTGCTCATTCAGGAAAAGCTGTCCACTCTTGGTCGTCACAGGGGGTGGCCGTGAAGTCTGGAACACAGCAGAAAAGGAGAGCTGCATTCAGCACAATGAAATTGTGTCATCTCTGTTTCCAGATGATGGCCATCTTCTAGATGGCCCGTCAATCTTGAGTCTCGATGGATAATTCTGTGTGGGTTGCAGGGGCTGGGCTATATGAGGCAAGTTATAGGGGAGCCTTCAGCATTTATGGGAATGCAGCGGGAAGGTGCCTGTCAGGAAAGGACTCAGCCTGTAGAGGGGATGGCAGTGGGCAGAACTCTGGTCCCATGCTCCTCGGAAGCTGTCCCCGCTGAGACCACCAGCACCCACGTGGTGACATGCTCCCCAGACGTGTCTCACTTACCTTCTTGGCAAATAACATCTGACACAGGTAACCACTCCCTCCCTTGAAGCTCTCCTGATGTCTATGACCAAACTTCTGGTTTCCTACCCTGTCTTCGTTCCTTCTCAGGCTTTCCTTTCTCCGTCTGTGTTTCAGTCCTCAGGACTTGATTCAGGGCCCTCTGCTTACACTTTGAGGGGAGCTCATCCCCACAGATGTAACAGCCCGATTTCCAGCTCATCATTTTTGAGGGCGGGGAACACCACATCCGACCACCGGGGTGGACTGACCACTGGAGGCCTCAGAGGCACCTCTCTTCTGATACATATAAGACAGACCCTTCTTCCTCATTCCCCCAACACTTGCTCTTCTGCAGGAGAAGTGGTCCAGGGACAAGGAAGGAAGCTGGACTTTAGTGCAGCAGAGAGGATGAAAAAGGGGCCCAGCTGTGGGAAGCAATGCCAGCAGTCTTGCTGTGGAGAGCTCCCTGCGCACCAGCCACCGTGCTGAGTGCTCACCTGAGTCCTCTCACTTGCTTGCAGCAACCCTGAGAGAGGTACAGATACGACAGAGGTGCGGACTTGGAGATGGGGTTTGGAGGCTAATTGGTGAAAAAGGAACTAACTAGCAGAGGATAACCCTACTTTTGTGAAATTGAGGTCAATGACGTCGTTTACTGAAAAGTAGCATGCGGCTGGACATTGACACCATGGCGTTGATCATCTAGCAAGCCAGTCTGGGGTTGCTCATATGATGACTGGCAGTGTTCAAAGAAAAAAAATGCAGATGCGCAAGGATTCTTAAGACCCATGTCAGAATTCACATGTGACTTCTTCCGTGTTCTTTGCCCAGCACTTGACCAGCCCCATCCGAGATTCTGCTTCCTGAGTGCATATGCTGTGAAAAGTTGTGGGCATTTCTGCAGCTTGCCACAAAGTCTTAGCCCTGTTTGACCCTACTTTCACTCTGAATTTGATATGCTTTTTCAACTTTTTTTGGCCTGATTTACAGTTATCCTACCCCTAACAAAGTTTACTATTTCCACTTTATTCATTGTTTCTAATCACAAGTCCTGTGAACTTGGAAACTAGATAGACACCTTTGCCCAAATGTGTATTAATTTAGTAACAAGGCTTGTAAGAATTGTATGCCAACAGGAGTAAATGGGCTCTGAGTAAAGGGGAATCTCCTACAAATTTTAGTGCATGGACTCTGCAACAGATAGTGTATGGCTGCCTAGAGATGGTTTTCGCTTACCAGTTCTTAGCTTCATCCCAGGAGTGTGAGGACACATGGAAAGTCATGGGGGAGATGGTCCATGAAAAGATCAAGCAGTGGTGGCACCCAGGGGGAGCTGGAAAGGAAGGAATGGGTTTACTGAGAGCAGGAAGTGACTCATCTTTTTTGTTAATATTCTGCGTTTTCGTGGCTTCGATTCTATCTGGGTCTGTCCTAAAATACAGAAAAATCGTAAACTTTTTATTCTAAGACAAAGGAGGAAGGAAAGGGTTTGCATCAGCTACAGACTTCGGGTCTGAAGGAAGGGGAGATTTTGGTTTTCTCCTGTGTGGAGGTTTATTTAACATCTTATCTCTCACTGTTTTGCTTTTTTTTCTTTGTTTTTTTTCCTTCCAAGTTAGCACCATAAATACTCATGAATCATGCATGTGAGAACCTTGTAACCCTGAGAAATGGACTTTTAAGTCTTCCAAGTATCAAATGTCTTCTTCCAGAGTAGAACAGAGTCAACGTTCAACCCAAGTGTGGTGTTGTTAAAGGAACTCCTGACCACATTTGAAAATGTTGAAGCTATGACTTAAACCAGGATTGAATCTTTTGTTTTACACTCTTCTCAGAGGGTTCTATTTATCTGGAGAACTGAAAACAGACAGACATGTCTGCCTGATTAACATAGAAGCAAGTCAGTCACTGCCAGGAACCTGTCATTCACTGGAACTATTACCACCTTGGTGATAATATTTCGCGGAGAGCAGGGAGTCTGTCAGGGGTCAAGCCACAGTCAGAGAAAGTCAGCATTTGTCATGGAGATGTTTCAGCTGAGACAACCCGGGGAAACTCTGAAGCCATCCATGTTCGCTCTACAGATGCTCGGCCTTAGTATGTATTAATACTTAACTGTGTTGATTAAGAGTGTGTCTACTTTTAGGAACTTTCCTGGAGGTCCAATGGTTGGGACTCCGACCTTGTACCTCAAGGGGCACAGGCGCTATCCGCAAGCCACATGGCTAGAACAAAAGGAAAAAAAAAGAGTTGTGTCTATTTTTAGATCACATGGGCCTACTCTCCCCCCACCGATAATTTCAGCGTAAATTTTTAAAAGAGAAACAAGAATCAGAATGTATATATATATATTTTAATAGATTTTTTTTTCAGTTTCTCTTTTAAAGTGATTTTTTTTTGGCTGCGCTGGATCTTAGTTACCAGCGCAGTTAGTTTCTCTTAGTTAGTTAGTTTCTCTAACCATCTCAGTTACTTTCTCTAGTTGCGCAATCGAGGGCCGCACTCCAGGAGCACTGCGCTGGCTTCTCATTGCGGTGGCTCCTCTCGTTCCAGAGCACAGGGTCTAGAGCGCGGGCTTCAGAAGTTGTGGACATTGGTTCAGTTGCTCACAGCATGCGGGATCTTCCCAGACCCGGGACTGAACCCATGTCCCCTTCATCGGCAGGCAGATTCTTAATCACTGGACCACCAGGGAAGTCCTAAACTGATTTTTTTAGAGCCGTAAAAAAGTGTGCTTTAAAAGCACCACAGTGTTAATCAAGGTTGTAGGCAAATGCTGCATTGTTCTGCCTGTGAGCAGTAGTCCCTAAAATTCTTAAGCTGGGAGGGGAGGGACAGGAGTATTCTTGAAGTGGGGCTGGGTATTTCCCCGGGCAGAATCGTCCGCGAGTCTTACCTCCTGGGTGTCGTGGGTGTATGTCTCTCTGCTGGAAATAGCTGATAAACCAGTAGTGAAGCAAGTGACTGCGTGTGCAGTGACAGTAACTAGAAGAACAAGATCAAAGGGCAAGCGAGTGACTTGGAATGGAAGGCCCAGGACGGAGGAGGGTGACATGACCCTCTCTCTGTGGAGGTGGTAATGGGTGGACACTTGAGGGATCCGAAGGTTTGGAGTGTGGGGGATAGCCTTTCAGGCTCGGGGTAAAGCACGGGGCACAGGTGAGTGAGCTTGGGGTGGGCAGGAGGAAAGCGGGGAGCTGACCACAAGGGCGAGAGGACCAAGGCGTATGCCCGTGGGCCACATACGGAGCTTAGAAGCAGGACCTCGTGAGAATTGTTTGATGTTCATGTGGCTGCTACGTGGAGCCTGGGATCTAGAATTAGAGGAAGTAGGGGGACCTGCCCAGGCGGTGGGGGCCGGGGGGCTCCAGGCTCCTGAGCCAACGCTGCCCGGAATGTGTCTGAAGAACTGGCTGGGAAAGTAGACAGAAGCAGGGAGATGGGTCTGATGGAGTGCTGGGCATTCACCACACCTCTGCTGAGCTGCGCAGCACAACAGTCACCGGGCAGCTGCTATTTTACATTTACCCTTGAATTAATTCAAAGTGAAAATTTAGTTCCTCCCTTGCACCAGCCACTGGTAGGTGCAGGTAGCTACCCTGTGGAGCAGCAGAAGCCCTCCGTCTCTGTGGACAGTTCTGTCGACCAGCAGGGCCTCAGAACTGTGTACCATGACCTGTGCTCTCTGAATCCTTCATTCCTCCGGGTTAGAAGGGCAACCAAACTGTCATAGGCATCCCTGAACACCCATTCTGTTCAGGATGGAGAGCAGAGGGAAACTGTCCTGAAGACTTTCCTTGCTTTGGAGAATTAACCAAAATCAAAGAACTCGCCTGCAATGTAGGAGACACAGGTTCGATTCCTGGGTCAGGAAGATCCCCTGGAGAAGGAAATGGTAATCCACTGCAGTATTCTTGCCTAGAGAATTCCATGGAGAAGCCTGGTGGGCTACAGAATGACCCTACAGCATGGGGTCACAAAACAGTTGGACACAACTTAGCGACTAACCAACAACAAAGATGCTGTAACCCTGAGTTTGGGGAAGGTTGAAGAGAAGGTGCCAGGCGTGATATCTACATGTTAGAGTCACTTAGGTGAGTCAGGAGGCAGAATGCAGATGGGAGCTGAAGGGTCCAAATGGGTGATAATTTGGGAGAGAAAAGATAACTTAAACAGATGATGCAAAACCAGGAGGATCAGAAGAAAAATTACATCTACTTTGATGAGCAACTAGGAGTGACAGTTAGGGGTTACATCTGTCAGTCACAGAGCAGTCTGGGAAGTGGGGCCACCCTGAGTGTTCACTGGTGGGAGCTGGACCTTCCAAAAACATGGGGGCAGCTGGGGAAGCGAAAGTTCGGAGAGGGACTGGAGAATCAAAGGCAGACATGCTCATCTTCCTCCCGGGCTGGTCCAGTCGGCACCTCGAGGGGCTCCCAGGAGGAAGTGGTACCCCTGGAAGCTCATGGGGGCCTCTTTAGGGCTGTTGTCTCGCCCAGGTACTGCACTGTCTGTGAGCAGGGCAGCATTTGGAGGAAAAGCTAGACTTGGGGCAGTGGGGGGACCAAGGGCGAGCTGAGCCCATAGGTGCTAGTCCTTTGTCTTCCTGTGCAAACCCTTGACAGTGGCCCAGCTCCCCTGCCACCTTCCAGTGTCAAGCAAGGTGCTCCTGGGGCCCCAGCCCGCTGCACCAGGTGAATTGCACCCCCTACCCTGGAGGAAGCTGCGGGGAACCTTTTCCCACCCAGCTCCCCAGTCCCAATAACCAACACAGGAGACCGGCTCGGTGCAGTGGGAGAGGTATTGGAAGAGCAGCATCTTGGGAGGGACTGGTCCTCGGTGTGGCCAGGACGCAAGGTGGAGCCGGGGTTGCCCACACGTGGTGCTCACAGCGCTCTCCCTCGCTTCCCTTGGAGCCCATNGACAGTTCTGTCGACCAGCAGGGCCTCAGAACTGTGTACCATGACCTGTGCTCTCTGAATCCTTCATTCCTCCGGGTTAGAAGGGCAACCAAACTGTCATAGGCATCCCTGAACACCCATTCTGTTCAGGATGGAGAGCAGAGGGAAACTGTCCTGAAGACTTTCCTTGCTTTGGAGAATTAACCAAAATCAAAGAACTCGCCTGCAATGTAGGAGACACAGGTTCGATTCCTGGGTCAGGAAGATCCCCTGGAGAAGGAAATGGTAATCCACTGCAGTATTCTTGCCTAGAGAATTCCATGGAGAAGCCTGGTGGGCTACAGAATGACCCTACAGCATGGGGTCACAAAACAGTTGGACACAACTTAGCGACTAACCAACAACAAAGATGCTGTAACCCTGAGTTTGGGGAAGGTTGAAGAGAAGGTGCCAGGCGTGATATCTACATGTTAGAGTCACTTAGGTGAGTCAGGAGGCAGAATGCAGATGGGAGCTGAAGGGTCCAAATGGGTGATAATTTGGGAGAGAAAAGATAACTTAAACAGATGATGCAAAACCAGGAGGATCAGAAGAAAAATTACATCTACTTTGATGAGCAACTAGGAGTGACAGTTAGGGGTTACATCTGTCAGTCACAGAGCAGTCTGGGAAGTGGGGCCACCCTGAGTGTTCACTGGTGGGAGCTGGACCTTCCAAAAACATGGGGGCAGCTGGGGAAGCGAAAGTTGGGAGAGGGACTGGAGAATCAAAGGCGGACATGCTCATCTTCCTCCCGGGCTGGTCCAGTCGGCACCTCGAGGGGCTCCCAGGAGGAAGTGGTACCCCTGGAAGCTCATGGGGGCCTCTTTAGGGCTGTTGTCTCGCCCAGGTACTGCACTGTCTGTGAGCAGGGCAGCATTTGGAGGAAAAGCTAGACTTGGGGCAGTGGGGGGACCAAGGGCGAGCTGAGCCCATAGGTGCTAGTCCTTTGTCTTCCTGTGCAAACCCTTGACAGTGGCCCAGCTCCCCTGCCACCTTCCAGTGTCAAGCAAGGTGCTCCTGGGGCCCCAGCCCGCTGCACCAGGTGAATTGCACCCCCTACCCTGGAGGAAGCTGCGGGGAACCTTTTCCCACCCAGCTCCCCAGTCCCAATAACCAACACAGGAGACCGGCTCGGTGCAGTGGGAGAGGTATTGGAGGAGCAGCATCTTGGGAGGGACTGGTCCTCGGTGTGGCCAGGACGCAAGGTGGAGCCGGGGTTGCCCACACGTGGTGCTCACAGCGCTCTCCCTCGCTTCCCTTGGAGCCCATCTCCCCCCACCCCGACTGCAGAGCCTCTGCTGTTCTCTGACTCTGCGGAAGCGGGGCGCCACCAGATCTTCAATGTGATAAACCCTGGTGAAGCTGTCGGTTGCGTGTACCTTCAGCATGGATTGAGACAGCATATCCCGTGGTAAAAACAAGAGTAAAATAATTCTGAGAAGTGTGAAACTGTCACCCTTTTTCTAAATGACTTATCCCAACAGACAGGTGGCTTTCCATCACTGGCTTCCTTTCAAGGGGCCGTGGAGGCCAAGGTCTTTTCACTGGGTGGCGTGAGGTGTGCAGCCACGCCATGCAGACCACGCCCGGCTTCCTCCTGCCTGCCCCCCGTCCCTGGGTACCAGTGGGGGTGGGGACCTGCCCAAGGTCACACAGGCAGGAGGCGGCAGGAATAAGGTTGGAAGCCAGGTGGGAAGCTCGCATCGAGGGACCACCTGGGGGCTGAAAATTACCCAAAGGTGAGAACTGAATAGGTAGCTCCAAGGTGAGCACCCAGAGCTGAGTTCAGGGTCAGGGCTCCAGGGGGCAGCCGGGGCGGGATCTCTCCAGGATGATTCCCCAAGACATTAGGGCCGTTGTGGGGCCAATTTTGGTGCTTCTTCCTCCCACCCCTCCTCCTCCCTTCTTCCTTCCTCCCATCCTCTCCCAGGTGTTCTGTCTCCCTCTCGTGTGTGACCTCCTCTCCTTTGCTCCCTTGCTTTCTCTGTAACAGAATGGTCCACCTGTTCCGTCAACTGCTAAGTCCCATCTGACAGCAAATTCTAGCTCCTGCCGTCACGCTGTGCAGACACACCCGGGCCCAGTCCCTGAGAACTTTCTCCTTCTGGGTTTTGCGGTGGAAGCAGCTTTTCCTACTCCTAAGAGTCGGGCTCGACTGAGCGACTTCACTTTCCCTTTTCACTCTCATGCATTGGAGAAGGAAATGGCAACCCACTCCAGTGTTCTTGCATGGAGAATCCCAGGGACAGAGGAGCCTAGTGGGCTGCCGTCTATGGGGTCGCACAGAGTCGGACATGACTGAAGCGACTTAGCAGCAGCAGCAGCAGCAGCAGTAGAAGTCTTTGCAGCTTCGTAGGATCCTCTGTGCTCCTTGAAGCAAGTCCCCACCCCTCACTCTTATGCTGGTGTGAAAACCATCAAAAGGCAGCGAGAAGGTAGAGGCCCACCTGGGCAGCCAGCCTCGCCCTCCTCGACCCCCTCCATCCTTCTAGAGGGCGCACGTGTCTGGGCTGCTGGGCTCCTGCTTACCTCGGGCAGCAAGACCCCCACTGCTTGAAGGAGTGGGGAGCACAGAGGCAAAGCTCCTCTCCTGAGGAGGCAGGGAGGCGACTGTGTACAGAGGCCTTGGGCAGAGGTGGGTGTGTGCAGACAGGCACTCCCACATCGCGCCGGACCCCGGACAGAATTCAGAAAGTTGGTGACTGCCGCAGCGTCATCCAGTCCTGACCTGCGCGGCACCGAAGCCACAGGAGGGACCAAACACGTCTCCTCGTGAAGCAGGGTGGGTACTGGGATGAGTGGCTTCTCTGGCCCAGCTCCTCCCCGGCTTGAGCATCATCCCGGGGACACTGCCTGCTTCCCCACCCCACCCCCCCCGGCACCAAGGTTCTCAGGCCCCTCAGCTGGGTTGATGGTTTTCTCTCTCTCCAGGGGCAGGTGTGGATCAACGGCTTTAACCTCGGCCGCTACTGGCCAGTGCGGGGCCCCCAGATGACCCTGTTCGTGCCTCAGCACATCCTGGTGACCTCGACCCCGAACACCATCGTGGTGCTGGAGCTGGAGCATGCGCCCTGCCAGGATGGTGGCCCGGAACTGTGCACCGTGGAGTTCGTGGACAAGCCGGTTTTTCGCACAGTCCAGACCCACAGACACGCAAACTAGGAGCAAGACTCATGGCCGACTCCCTGGGACAAAGACTGTGACCCCCCAGAATTCTAGCCTTGCACATACCTCACCTGCCACTCGGAAGGCCAGCATTCACTTCTGATTGGAAGATGGGCTAGGCATGTTCTTACCTAGGTTTCCCTGGCGCCCTGCAGTGCCTGACGCACCCCGTCCAGGCTGCGTGGTCATAGGGTGGGGCTGGTAGCCCAGCAACGCAGAGGCATCCACAGGGTTGGAAGGGAAGCATTTGAAGTTTTTCTGATTTTTATTTTGTTAAGAATCATGTAGCCTTTTTATTAAATAAAATTTGTATTCAAGTGATCTTACTGTTTTTAATGTTGAGCAGGTATTAAAGTATAGCTTCTGATTTAAATCATAACTAGACTTGAGTGGGCTGAATAAGCCACTTCACTAAGTTGAGGTTGGTTCAAAGGAGTGGAAAATAGTCTTGTTTTGACCTAGTGGACCATTGCTTTTCTGATCTTTGACTTCGTTCTGAATTTCTGTGATACCTACCAGGAGAGCTCATAAACACAACTCCAAAGGATTACGCACACCAGCAGCAGTTGGAAAGCGTAGATAGGATGGCACATCTGTACAGTGGGAGACACCAGAGCCGCTGAGATGCAGATGGAGATCTGTATTGATTTACTTGAAAATATTTTCATGGTAAGTGGTGTGAAAAAAGCATTTGCCTTAAGTTGGATCCTGTGTTGTCAGTTTGGACATGAGAGCTGCACACATGTACACACTCAGTCCAGGCCTGTTCACCCGTCAACAGACGGGGGCACACACGTGGACGTGCAGACCCCAGCAACTGTGGGAGATGCCCTTCCTGCCCCAGGCGTCCTGATCTCACACCGTAAGCACTGTCCTCCACCATGTCCAGTTCTGAGCATATTGTGTATTTAATCCCCTTGCCCAGAGGAGCTTACTGTCATCTTCCCTGATTTACCGGGTCACACGTCTACATACTGGTCTTCCCTGGTAGCTCAGGTGGTAAAGAGTCTGCCTGCAATGCTGGAGACCCAGGCTTGATTCCTGGGCCGGGAAAATCCTCTGGAGAAGGAAATGGCAACCCACTCCAGTATTCTTGTCTGGACAATCCCATAGATGGAGGAGCCCTACAGTTCATGGGGTCTCAGAGTTGGACATGACTGAGCGACTAATGTGTTCACGTCACATCTACGTGTTGTGGAGACGTGGTTTGAAGCCCAGTCCTCTGGCTGTGGCGTGGCACCTGTCGTATATTGACACATGCTCATGTTCCCAGAGAAGACTATAGTGACAGAGACGGAAATGTTGACATGAGCATATCTGGGGGCAGGGGACACAGGTTAGATTCCACATGCCGCCGAGCAACTGCTGAGCTCACGCCCAGCTAACCAGCCCACACACCCTAGAGTCTGTGCTCCACAACAAGACAAGCCGCCGCAGGGAGAAGCCCGAGCACCGCACTAGAGAGCGCCTGCGCACAGCAACGAAGACCCAGCACAGCCAAAAATCAAATAAATAAATAAATAACATTTTTTAATATATGAGCATATCTGGGTGGTGGGTGTTTGAGAGGTTGTTTACAATTTCTTTTTTGCTTACCTATATTTTAGCTTCTGTGCAGAGATGAGGTCCATTTTCTTAAAGAGAGAAAGAAAGATGTCTGTTGCTAACCGACAGCATCTTTTTACAGGAGTGTGTTTCTCTGTCTCCCAGACATTAGTGATGACTGGGAGTCTGGGAACTGCAGGAGGCATGGATGTGCTGAAACAAATAGCCCAGACCTGGACCAAGGGGTGTCTCTGTAGCACCTTCTGCTGGATGTCCCGCATCCGCTGGGTGGTGGGCAGAGCACAGGCGCTGCTCCCTGCGCCTAAGCCTCAGTGCATCCCTCTTTCTTCCACGAAGTTCCTGAACACTGAGAAAATGATGCTGAAGAGCTGTGCCTCGTGACATGCTCTGGGAAGATGAGACACTAGACCTTTCGTGCGTTGGTCCCCTGCACATCCCCCGTCCCAGAGATTCCCTGTTGTGGTGTCTCCGGAGGCTCGGGCCCTGGAAATGAAACCACCTCGGCAGAGTGTTTCCCTTCCATTGCCTTCCCTGGTTCCCCTCATCCAGCCTTCAGAACCACACCCCATGGGTGGCAGTGGAGAG
The DNA here is from genome assembly GCA_006410935.1 of Redunca redunca. Taxonomy (NCBI): domain Eukaryota; kingdom Metazoa; phylum Chordata; class Mammalia; order Artiodactyla; family Bovidae; genus Redunca; species Redunca redunca. The sequence continues at coordinate 211,885 of SJYQ01008867.1, read as the reverse complement.
CCCGCTTCACAGATGAAAATGTTGAAACTTCAGGGCGAGGTGGAACTGGATTCCAATCTGGTCTGTCTCCACCCAAAGTCAGTCAGAACATTTTCTTTGTGTGAGGGAGTCTTCTGGGGTTCTCCCCCTTGTCCAGGATGCTTTGTTCTGGAAAACAATCTTTTTTTTAATTTTTAAATTAAAATTTTTATTGGAGTATAGTTGCTTTACAATGCTGTTTTAGTTTCTGCTGTAAAGTGAATTAGCTATACATATATGCCCTCTTTTTCAGATTTCCTTCCCATTTAGATCACCCTAGGAGAAGGCAATGGCACCCCACTCCAGTACTCTTGCCTGGAAAATCCCATCGACGATGGAGCCTGGTGGGCTGCGATCCATGGGGTCGCTAAGAGTCGGACACGACTGAGCGACTTCCCTTTCACTTTTCACTTTCATGCATTGGACAAGGAAATCGCAACCCACTCCAGTGTTCTTGCCTGGAGAATCCCAGGGATGGGGGAGCCTGGTGGGCTGCCGTCTCTGGAGTTGCACAGAGTCGGACACGACTGACGCGACTTAGCAGCTGCAGCAGAGCTACTGTGCTATACAGTAGGTTCTCATTCCTTAACTGCTTTATACATAGTATCAATTATGTATATATCTCAATCCCAAGCTCCCAATTCATCCCACTGCCTTCCCTCCCCCTTACCTCTGGTATCCATACGTATGTTCTCTATATCCGTGTTTCTATTGCTGCTTTGCCAATAAGTTCGTCTGTACCATTTTTCTAGATTCCACAAATAAGCGACATTCTATGACATTTGTTTTTCTCTGAATTTCTTCACCCTGTATGGCAGTCTCCAGGTCCATCAATGTCACTGCAAACTGCATGATGTCGTTTCTTTTGATGACTAAGTGGTATTCCGTTGTATTTACGTAGCACATCCTTATCCATTCATCTGTTAATGGATATTTAGGTTGCTTCCTTGTCTTGGCTATTGTAAAGAGTGCTGCAATGAATATTGAGAAACACGTATCTTTTTGAATTATGGTTTTTTCCAGGTATATGCCCAAGAGTGGGATTACTAGAGTCATATGGTAGTTCTATTTTTAGTTTTTATTTTTTTAAAGGAACTTAAGGCAATGGCACCCCACTCCAGTACTCTTGCCTGGAAAATCCCATGGGCAACGGAGCCTGGTGGGCTGCAGTCCATGGGGTCGCTAAGAGTCGGACACGACTGAGTGACTTCACTTTCACTTTTCACTTTCATGCATTGGACAAGGGAATGGCAACCCACTCCAGTGTTCTTGCCTGGAGAATCCAAGGGACGGGGGAGCCTGGTGGGCTGCCGTCTATGGGGTCGCACAGTCGGACACAACTGAAGCAACTTAGCAGCAGCAGCATACTGTGGAAAACAGAATCTTAATACACAAATGACCCTACCCTGGACTCTACACAAACCAATACAACTCTGTTTGTCTCTCAAGGGCATACATTTCACCTTCTACAATGTCATTTGTAAAATTCAGTGAGCCTTTGAAAATAATAAGGACAACATCTTTATTGACTGATGTGTAAACCTTTTATATTAAATTTACCTTAAGCTGATTTTTCATATCTCAGAGCTTTCTGGGGACTTCCCTGGTGGTCCAGTGCCTAAGACTACACACTCCCAATGCAAGGGGGCTGGGTTCGATTCCTGGTCAGGGAACTAGATCCCACATGCTGCAACTAAGGTCCCATGTGCTGCAACCAAGACCTGGTGCATCCAAATAAATAATTTTTAAAAATATGTCAAAGCTTTCTGAGCAGGCCTGAACTAGCCCATCCATAACACTGATGTTCCTGGAACATTACTGTATTTTCAGCCATCCTTGTGAACACCAGGGCTTTTTCCTTGACATCCTTGGCCCAGATTTGCACCACCAGCGGATCGTCTTGTTTGGAAAAGTGTTGTTGAAGTATATTTACATACCATTAATTTCTCTCATATCAGGGTACACTTTGATGGGTTTTACTAAACTTGTGTGACAGGGAGGCGATGCTCAGTCATATCTGACCGTTTGCAATCCCATGGACTGTAGCCCACCAGGCTCCTCTGTCCATGGGATTTTCCAGGCAAGAACACTGGAGTGGGGTGCCATTCCCTTCTCCAGGGGATCTTCCTGATCCAGGGATCAAACCGGCATGTCTTTTGTCTCCTGCGTTGGTGGGCGAGTTCTTTACTAGGTGGGCGAGCCCCTGGGGAAGGCCTTTACTAAATTTATTCAGGTGTAAATCCACCACCACAATCCAGATTTAGGACACGTTTTTCACTCAGAAGACTCTCTCAAGCAGGAAGTCTTCATTTCCACCCCACATCAGGTGACCACTAACGTTTTCCATCTGTGTAGTTCTGCCTTCTGCTGGAATTGCATAGAACTAGGGACTTCCCTGGTGGCTCAGACGGTAAAGCGTCTGCCCGCAATGCGGGAGACCTGGCTTCGATCCCTGGGTCAGGAAGATTCCCTGGAGAAGGAAACGGCAACCCACTCCATACTCTTGCCTAGAAAATCCCGAATGTGAAGTCTTCTGTGCCTGACGTCTTTCACTCAGCACTGCGCGTTTGAGGTTCATTCGTGCTGCAGCGCGATGTGGAGTGTCCTCCCTTTTCCTGCTGAGGAGTGTTCCATGTGTGAACATTGATTTGTCAGCTGATGCGCATTCAGACTATTTCCAGCTTGGGACTCTTATAAATAATGCTGATCTGAACATCTGTGCCCAACTCTCTGTGTGATCAACTGTTTTCCTTTCCTTTGGGTAGGCACCTGGGAGTGGAATTCTTCAGTCATATGATAAGTGTATGTTTAACTTTTTTAAGAAACTGCCAGACAGTTTCCGAAGATCTGGCTTGAGCCGAGGAGGGAATGAAGAAGACTGCTCACACACCCCCCACCTCCCTCTGTCTCTGCCTTGCTCTGAGTCAGGCCAGTCACTATCTCTCTCTCTTTTTATCTGTCAGCAAATCCAGTTTATTCAGAATGAGATTGTTTCGTGTTCATCTGAGTTTGGGTTTTTCTTTCACTGTTCCCCCAACAAGCGCTGGGTCTTCTGCCAGATGACACACATAGGAAATGGTCTTGTGTGGCCTTTGTTTCTTGCCTTATAATCATTAAAAAAAGTCATTTCCTGAAATTGCTTTTTCAGTCCATCCTCTGAGGGATTCTGTCTGGTCTGTGGTAGAGAGGACGGCTCATGCGGTCCAGCCACTCGTGGGCTGTGAGGAGAGTCTGGTCAGGGTCCGGATGCTCAGGGTGAGGGGTTCTGGGTTCAGCCCAGCCTCTGCTCTTGATCTAACTGAGTGTGTTCCCGGGTTGTCCCCTGCCTTGCAGCCTCTGGGGCCTGAGGTTTGCTAACTAGACACCCAGCAGCCATCTGTGATGATTCTCAGCTGATTCCCCAGCAGACAGCTGCTCTATCTGTAGCCCCAGGGGTTTTCCATGTGTTAGGAAGTCCCCTAGGAGCCCCAGGCTTGTGAGCCCCCCGGCCAGCACCACCGTCTCCCAGGTGAAATGGGACAGGCTGGGGGCGGGGGGTGCTGCAGAAAGACAAGTGGGTGCTCCCCGCTCATCACTCACCATAGATGTGACCTTAAGCAAGCGATTCACTTATTAAGCCCTCATTTCGTAAGGCGGCCTCCACTTGCGGAGTTTTTACATCAAAGGCAGTAATCATAAAAGCACCTCCCAGGTCACTCGCCATAGAGAAGGGGTTTCCTGAAGGCTATTTGGATGCTTTCCCATCACTCCTCCACAGAAGCAGGTAAAGGGTCATCTGGAAACCTGAGGGACAGGCTGGGGAGAGAACCCGCCAGGAGCCACTGCCCTTTCCTTGTACCCCTGGTGTTCAGTTCAACAGCTGGGCCCTTCTGACTGGACACCGTGCTTGACTGAAGGATGCAAAGCCAAGGAGATAGTTTGGTATCGAATATGGACACGGACCGGAAAAAGGGAGGGCAGCGGCTGCACAGAAAACGGAAGGTGCTTCATCCCTCAGGACCCTCCAGCACTGGCCTGACCTTGCTGGGGGCAGCCTATACCAACAGAAAACACTTGAAATCCAGCGTGGATGTCAGAAACCTCAGTGCAGATGGAAGGGTCCTCCATCCCTTTAAAGCCTCTGTTCACCTGTTCTCAAATCTTAAGCAACTCTCCGGCGCCAACACCTTAATTTCTAATCCGAAGGGCACGTCCCATCACTATGTGCCTGCTGCTCGTGGTCTGTTGCTACACATCCAAGCACTTCAATAAGTTTGCGGAAGTGGCATAAAAAACTGTCTTGTGATGCGTGTGATTCCATGGATCCAGAATTCCGACAGACTCTGCAGGATGGCTTGTCGGTGTCGTGACACTGCGGCCTCTGCCGGGTCCTAGAGTCGTCTGGAGGTTCCTTCCCTCCAGATGGCCTTTGGGCTGGCGTGTCTGAAGGCTGAACTCAGCTGGGATTGTCAACCAACGCTTCCACCCATGGCCTAGGACTTCTTACAGCCTGGTAGCCAGGTTCAAGGGGGTGTGTTCCAGGAGGAAATTCCAGAGTGCTATATGTATTTCCATTCTTCCCACTCAAGTCTGAGAACCTGGTGAGCATGAGTCGGGTCCTTTCACCTCCGGTGCGAGGTCCCGTTGGCAGAGCACTGTGCTTGTTCCATAGCAAGTATGTTTCACCTGTGTTAATGAGTGGGATTCGTCATTTTTGCAGATTACTGGCCTTTGGTGGTCCTGCCAGGCGTTAATCAAATGGGAATTGTGACTGTGAACGCAGGCCTCACCAGGAAGAGTATAAGGTGGGGTGAGATGACAGGAGCGTGCCCTGCGCTTAAAGTTCAGTTTCGTTTCCCTTTTTGTCTTTGGCAAAGCCTATGGATTTAGACTTCTGAGCAAGATGTGCAGTTCCGTTCAGTTCAGTCACTCAGGTGTGTCGGACTCTGCGAACCCATGGACTGCAGCGCACCAGGGCTTCCCTTTGCAACCCCAACTCCCAGAGCTTGCTCAAACTCATGTCCATCAAGTCAGTGATGCCATCCAACCATCTCATCTTCTGTCATCCCATCATTTTCCTCCTGCCGTCAATCTCTCCCAGCATCAGAATCTTTTCCAATGAGTCAGTTCTGCGCATCAGGTGGCCAAAGTATTGGAGCTTCAGCTTCAGCATCAGCCCTTCCAATGAATATTCAGGACTGATTTCCTTTAGGCTTGACTGGTTTGATCTCTTTGCTGTCCAAGGGACTCTCAAGAGTCTTCTCCAGCACCACAGTTCAAAAGCATCAATTCTTTGACGCTCAGCTTTCTTTATGGTTCAACTCTCACATCTATACATGACTACTGGAAAAACCGTAGCTTTGACTAGACGGACATTTGTCAGCAAAGTAATGTCTCTGCTTTTTAATATGCTGTCTAGGTTTATAACAGCTTTTCTCCCAAGGAACAACCGTCTTTTAATATCATGGCTTCAGTTACCAACTGCAGTGATTTTGGAGCCCAAGGAAAAAAGTCTCTCACCGTTTCCATTGTTTCCCCATCTATTTGCCATGAAGTGATGGGACTGGATGCCATGATCTTAGCTTTCTGAATGTTGAGTTTTAAGCCAGCTTCTTCACTCTCCTCTTTCACTTTCATCAAGAGGCTCTTTAGTTCCTCTTTGCTTTCTGCCATAAGGGTGGTGCCATAAGGCAAGATGTGCGATCTGCCCAGTTTACTTCACCTTGGCTTTAATTTTTACTAGGCAAGAGGATCTTTATCCAGGTAGTTGGGCCATTCTGGCTCACCTGTCCTCCTTTCCACAGCTTTGAAGACATTAAGTGTTCCAAGAAGTGCCAGAGAGGACTCCTGGGGGGGTTCAGATCCTGTCCCTTTTAGAGTCGGTATGCTCCTCACCTTTAACTGTGAGCAGAGTGTCTTCACCCACACAGTAAATGTTCATTCAGTACTTACTCTGAACCCCATGTTACTGAGTAGGACATATTTCTTGCCCTTCGAGGATCACACAGTTGTGTATGAATGGAAGAGGCAGTGTCGTGGGGAAGACAATTTCAAGGAGAACAGGATGCTGTGAGCATGCCAGCCAGCTCTAGACCTGGCCCTGGCGCAGAGCAGGGGTTGGTCAGGGTAAGCCTGCCGGAGTGGAGACACCCGGGGAATAAGAGGAGGAGGAACAGAAACGAAGAGAACAGAAGGCACTTCGGGGAGGAAGCAGCAACTGCAGAGATCCAGAAAGACAATAGAGAATCCCAGAAATATTCAGGCCCCGGCCAGTCTTACTCAAAGAGTTCCCTTACTTCTCACCAGCTCCAATTCTACTGCTCGATAAACAACTCCTGAAACTCACTGTAACCCGTAGGTTTTGCCTTTATCAGCCTCTCTCATTTTGTAGTCCAGCAAAACAAACTCTGGTGCTTCTCGAGTCTGTGTCTCCCAGGCTACAGCCTTAACAAACCCCAAAGAAACACCTTTTTATTTCAATCAGGCATTGGTTTCTAAAATTTTAGTTAACGTGCTTCTATCAGGGTCCCCTGAATCCCTCTGTTGCAGAGTCTGAAATACAAGAACTTAGTTTCCTCCTCAACTGTTGACACTTAGAAAATTTATTGTCTTTCTTTCTTTCTTTTTTTTTTGATTGCTATTATTATCATTGAAAATGGGAGGGGAGAATTCTTCTTTTCCATCCCCACTTAAAGAAAGCATGTCCCACACAACCCGTCCATCTCTAGCATGTCTCATAAAATCCATCTTCAAGCTAAATGTGCTAAGAATCTCAGCAGTCCCTTTGGGACAAATGTCCACCCCCCTCCATGCTAACTATGGACATCAAGGCAATTATCTCACCCAAAGGTTTTTGAGATGATGGGCAATTTCCTGTTTCGGTGACACCTGTTCTCCAATCAGTTTAACTAGAACATGGGATCACCATGGAGCTTCTGCAGAGTTGTCCTACGCTCGTGAACCAACAGCCAATGATAATAACAATCAAAAAAGAAGAGAAACTTCCATCATTTAATTAGGCAAAGGACACATAAGTACATATCCAGGGCACTGTGTCAGAAATTCAGACATGTGGATTAGAGCCAGGTTGGCAAAACATTCTGTGAGCCTCAGGAACAGATGAGAAAATGAAAGAGCCAGGGTCCCTGATATTTGTTAGTGGAGGGACTGTTAACCCTTTCTCAGGTTACATCCCCCTCCATGGCACTTAGCTCATAAAACTGTAGTTATTTGTTTACCACTGACCAGAGAGCCTTCATGACAACTACCGTGTGATTTTCATTCTTGTATCCTTGGTACCCAGTTCAGCACATCTAGCCCATAGTAAGTCATCCATCAATGCTTCCTGAATTAAAAAAAAAAAAAGAAACCTTCTATATACTCACAGATTGGGAGTGGGCCCATGTGTTTTTAGCACTCCTTTAGCCATGTCTACCAGATATCAGCTGAGGTTTCCTTCTCTTTGAAAAATCTAGAAAAGACTTGTTTTTAAAACCTTCCCAAGATTTCTGTGAACCCCTGGAGGGCTTCCTTCTCATCGTTTCCTCTGGCTAGACACTCTGCCTCCACTGAATGGGTTCAAGGCATGAACGAGCTCACCGTCCCACATATTTTCTTGCAGTATCTTGACTCAAATGTGGAACTGAGTCCCTTGAGTTTCACAAAAACCTCACCCACACTGGCCCTTTCATCTTTAGAACTTGACAGAAGCTTAAAGAGACAGGGGTGGGGGCGGTCTACAGAGTAATAGCATAAGCTTAATTGTACTGAATATCAGATATTCCAGTTTTTACAAGACAGTCTACCATGGTCCATTGCTCGGCCAGCTTTTCTTAATCTTCACTGCTCTTTGTCCACTCCCATCTCTGAATTTCTAATGATTTTAAAATTAAGCATGTCCCAATCTGTATTTCTGAAATGACACATGCTTGCCTTTCTCCTTCAGATCTAACTTCTTAGGAAGGGGCCCTGAGAGGGAAGAGGCTTCCACGGGCTGAGAGAGAGGAGTCAGAAGGAAAGCACAAGTCAGATGCTAGGAAGTACACCTGGGAAGGGTCCTTGTATGGCCACCACCCATGGCCAGGCTCTTAGAGTTAGAGAACACAATGGAATCCCCACCAAGGTCTTGAAATTTGAGCAAAAGGGGAGGACGCAAGATCCCTGTGTTTCCCATTGTACCCAAGTCTGGAGGAAGCATAGCATAGGTGTCTGCACAAGGACCAAGGTCCCTTCAAGGTTTCCTGTGAGCCAGAGATGGAGTGGGGAGAAGAAGGGTGAACTCTCACGCCAGCCAGAGCGGCAGGAAGTAGCAACGGCTCCAGAAACCCTGCTATGTCTGCTGAGGCCACCAAGGAACACAGGAGAAAATGGAGTATTTCCAGTGTTGCCACAGGACCGGTGGATCAACTCAGCAGGTCAGTCCATGGACTGATGGTTGAGGCCTGGGCGGAATTAGGTGAGTCTCAGCAGTTGCTGACAACAGACGATGAAGACCATTTCCCAAAATTGAAGTACCAAAATGCCACTGAAGGAAGGGGGAGTGGGTGAAATGCTGAATTGACTGAGATTAAGTCTCTGACTTCTGGGAGAACTCGGATCTTGAAGTAGAAGTTCAGTTCAGTTGTAGAAGGAAGTTTACTGTTAACACTCGCATATATCTCTCCTAACACCTTTGGGTAAGATCAGTCCTATCAGGTGTCAGTAAAAATGCTTGTTGTTAGTGGGTGTTATTACTTCCTCCAAATGGATCAGCATGTTTATTTAGAAATATTTTCCCTGCTATTTTATTATACTGAGTTCATCTCAAGTGATCTCGTTTTGATTGTTGATCTTGTTCATTGTACAATCATACTTCTTCCTTGGAGTAAGGAATGTTGGATTGCAGGCTAATTTTGAATGGAGATTTCATATTAGTTTGTGTATAAAGATTTATTTCTCTCTCTGCTCCTCCATCTCTGCACAGGAATTTTGAGGTTGCCTCTGCACTGGATGTTGTTGGTACCCTACCCAGAAGCCTTTGCCTGTTGCTGCACCCTTCATTTAGCTGCTGTGAGTGTTAGTTACTTTTCCCCCCAGAAAACTACTCTCTTAATAATTTATTTATTTATTGGCTGCATGGCATGTGGGATCTAACTCCGCGACCAGAGATCGAACCCAGGCCCCGCACTGGAAGTGCAGAGTCTTAACCGGTGGACCAGCCCCCGAGGAAGTCCTACCACAGGTCTACTCTTGGCTTAAGTAGGAAGATGCCTCACTGACATGTGGATGCAAAAGGCCAGACTCTTTGCCTCAGAATGGAACTAATTCTGTGGAACAATTCATGCTCCAGAGCCCCTGTGAATCAAGCCAGTGCAGGCAACTTGTAATGGTTAATTTTATGTGTCAACTTGACTGAGCCACAGACATTTGGTTAAACAGTATTCTGGGTGTGTCTGTGAGGATTTCTGGATGAGATTAATATTTGAATAGAAATATTATTGATTTATGTTGATCTCATATCCTGTAATCTGCTGAACTCACTTAATAGCCCTAAGAGTTTTCCTTTTTTATGGATTCCTTACAGTTTTCTACATAAAAGATCATGTCCTCTGCAGAGAGACATAGTTTTACTTCTTCCTTTCCAATCTGGATGCATTTTATTCAGTATTTCTTTTTCTTGCCTTATTTTCCTAACCATAACCTCCGATATACAATGATAGATGTGGCAAGAGCAGACATCCTTGTCTTGTCTGCTGATTTTAAGGCAAAGGCAACTACAATAAGGCATCACCCCACACTGGTCAGAATGGCCATCACCAAAAAATCTACAAACAATAAGTGCTGGAAAGGATGTAAAAATAAAGGGAACCTTCTTCACCTTTGGTGGGAATGTAAATGGATATAGTCACTATGGAAAACAGTATGGAGATTTCTTTAAAAACTAGGAATAAAACTACCAAATGACCTAGCAATCCCACCACTGGGCATATACCCTAAGAAAACCATAATTGAAAAAGACACATGTACCCCAATGTTCATTTGCAGCACCATTTACAATAGCCAGGACAGGGAAGTAACCTAGATGTCTATCAGCATATGAATGGATAAAGAAGTTGTGGTATATATATACAATGGACTATTGCTCAGTCATAAAAAGGAACATATTGAATCAGTTCTAGTGATGTGAATAAACCTAGGGCCCGTTATAATGAGTGAAGTAAGTCAGAAAGAAAAAAAATATTGCATGTTAATGCATACATATGGAACCTAGAAAAATGGTACTGATGAATCAATTTGCAGGAATAGAGACTCAAACAGAGAGAACAGACTTGCAGACACAGCAGGGGCAGGAGAAGGTGGGACAAATTGAGAGGGTAGCATGGAGATATGTACATTACCATGTGTAAAATAGAGAGCCAGCCGGAAGTTGCTATATGACACGGGGAGTTCAGTCTAGTGCTCTGTGACAACCTAGAGGGGTGGGATGGGGNTGGGGGGTGGGAGGGAGGTTCAAGAGGGAGGGGAGACATGTATATACCCATGGCTGATTCATGCTGATGTATGGCAGAAACCAACACAATATTGTAAAGCAATTATCCTCCAATTAAAAATGAATGAAAATTTTTAAAAGGGGAAAGCACTCAGTCTTTCACCATCAAGTATGATGTTGTGAACATTCTTGTACAAGCCTTTTTAAGAACTAAGATCTTGCACAAATACCTAGATATAGAATTCCTGGATCATAGGGTACATATACATTCAACTTTACAATTGTCAAGGTATTTTCTAACGTGGCTTTTGTATCCAACCATCTTTTAAATTTCTCTCGTTACATCCCAGTGAGTTTTGGAAAACAGAAAGGCCCCCAAACTGTAGACTTATGTTGCACCTTAATTGGAAGTCTTCTCTGTGATAGACTCAATGTGTCTGTAACGTTCAAGAAGCTTTCAAAAGATGATTTTGTGTTTTCAGCTTAAATCCATTCCCTCATAAGCTCACTATTTGTCGACTGTGCAAACCCTCTCAAACTCCTCCTCAGTCGTTCCCCCAAGAGAAGCCCGGCGAGACCACAAAACGCACCACTTGAACCACCATTCACTCTGTTTGCATGTGATGTTTTTGTAGCAATGTCGTTACAGTTAGGAGGAATCCCTCAAACCAAGGCAACCGTGGAGAGGTGGCTGTACAGTCCAGGGTGGGGGCAGAGCTTTTTCCTGCCTGGCGGGGCTCCAGGCATAGCCTTGGCTTATCTCCTGTGAGATCAAAAGAATGCAGACATTCTGCAGGTTCCCACAAGTTATCTTGTAACCATCTCATATGCAAACTCTGCTTCCCATCCCACGACTGACATCAGCATCTTCTTCAAAGCACCCATCTCTGTAGGCAGGTATCATACCAGGATGAGCAACCACCTGCTCACCTCACCTGGGAGCCCTACTTTTTAGATTCTCTCTGCGGTTCATTAGTCAACTTTCCCCAATCACAAGGCCTCCCTCTTTTTATTTTTCTAAAATGAGGAGATCCTGATTGTTTTGGTAGCTTGTGAAAATAAGGCGCGTTTGTTTAAAGAAATAAAGAACCTACAAATTGTAAAGTAGTATAATTATTCCCTCTATAAAAATGGATAAAAGACGTCCTGGTGGTTCGGTGGTTGAGAATCGCCTGCCAAAACCAATGCAGGGGGCACAGGTTTGATCCCTGGTCCAGGAAGTTTTCGCAGGCCACGGGGCAACTGAGCCGGCATGCCACAACTGGAGAAAGCCCACACGCAGCAGTGAAGACCCAGCATAGCCAAAAACAAGTAAATACATATTTTCAAATTGTATAAAATTTTTTAATTAAAAATAATTTTAAGAAATGGCTAACATCAATAATATCTCAACAAATCTAGAAAAATTTTAAATGAATAAGAGTTTGGGATTTAAGTTTTAGGTTTATCATTCCAGGTTTTTATAACGCACTTACAGGAATTCCTTGATAGTCCAGTGGTTAAGACCAGACACTTTCAGTGCCAGGGCCTGTGTTCACAAAAAGCCACATGGCCAAACAAATGAAAAAAAAAAACAATATATATCATGAACTTTTGTGCATAGCAGTAAGTTTATAGCTGGAAGCCATTCTTTTTTTTAATGGCGTATTCCATAATATACATTAATTTTTTATTAAATGTTTTAACCATATAGAAAAGTATTGAGAATAATGGAACAAACATCCTTTTGCCATTTAACAGTTAGAAAAATAGTTCAATGGCATATACATATTTACTCAGTTTGTCACTTGTCTTCTGACTTTTATTTGGTGATGTTTCATCACGCATATTTTTGTTTTCACATGGTTGAATTTATTACTCATTTCTTTTATAGCTTCTGAATTTTGAGAATGTTCTTGCCTGTGCCATAATTATGAAGAAATTCTTCCGTTCCATTTAGAACTTACATTGTTCCAATTTTTACGTTTAAATTTTTATCTATTTGCCACTCAACCATGCACGTATGACAAATGAATCAAGCTTAATTTTTTTCCCAGATAACAGTCCAACTTGGCATACTCCTTAAGTTGTGTCCCTCCTTTGATTTCTGATGCCATCTTTATTTTTTTATTGAAGTATAGTTTATTTACAATTTTGTGTTAGTTTCAGGTATATAGCAAAATGATTCAGGTATATGTGTATAAATACTGTTTTTTAGAAGATTTAGATACAGATACGGGTAGGGATGGGCTTCCTGGTGGTTCAGATGGTAAAGAATCTGCCTGCAGTACAGGAGACCCGGGTTCCATCCCTGGGTCAGAAGATCCCCTGGAGAAGGGAATGGCTACTCACTCCAGTGTTCTTGCATGGAGAATTCCATGGACAAACAGTCCATGGGGTCACAAAGAGTTGAACACGACTGAGTAACTAACACTTTCACTCTCACTTGTTCACAGGTTAAGATATGCAAACAATGTAATATTACTCAGCCATAATAAAGAATGAAATCTTGCCATTTGTGACAAGATGGGTGGACAGAAATGGTATAGACTTAATAAAAGCAGAAGATATTAAGAAGAGGTGGCAAGAATACACAGAAGAACTGTACAAAAAAGATCTTCACAACCCAGATAATCATGATGGTGTGATCACTCACCTAGAGCCAGACATCCTGGAATGGGAAGTCAAGTGCACCTTAGGAAGCATCACTACGAACAAAGCTAGTGGAGGTGATGGAATTCCAGTTGAGTTCTTTCAAATCCTGAAATATGATGCTGTGAAAGTGCTGCACTCAATATGCCAACGAATCTGGAAAACTCAGCAGTGGCCACAGGCCTGGAAAAGGTCAGTTTTCATTCTAATCCCAAAGAAAGGCAATGCCGAAGAATGCTCAAACTACCGCACAATTGCACTCATCTCACATGCTAGCAAAATAATGCTCAAAATTCTCCAAGNTAAGAAGAGGTGGCAAGAATACACAGAAGAACTGTACAAAAAAGATCTTCACAACCCAGATAATCATGATGGTGTGATCACTCACCTAGAGCCAGACATCCTGGAATGGGAAGTCAAGTGCACCTAAGGAAGCATCACTACGAACAAAGCTAGTGGAGGTGATGGAATTCCAGTTGAGCTCTTTCAAATCCTGAAAGATGATGCTGTGAAAGTGCTACACTCAATATGCCAACGAATCTGGAAAACTCAGCAGTGGCCACAGGACTGGAAAAGGTCAGTTTTCATTCCAATCCCAAAGAAAGGCAATGCCAAAGAATGCTCAAACAACCACACAATTGCACTCATCTCACATGCTAGCAAAATAATGCTCAAAATTCTCCAAGCCAGGCTTCAGCAATACGTGAACCATGAACTTCCAGATGTTCAAACTGGATTTAGAAAAGGCAGAGGAACCAGAGATCAAATTGCCAACATCTACTGGATCATCAAAAAAGCAAGAGAGTTCCAGAAAAGCATCTACTTCTTTATTGACTATGCCAAAGCCTTTGACTGTTTGGATCACAACAAACTGTGGAAAACTCTTAGAGATGGGAATACCAGACCACCTGACCTATGTCCTGAGAAATCTGTATGCAAGTCAGGAAGCAACATTTAGAACTGGACATGGAACAACAGACTGGTTCTAAATTGGGAAAGGAGTACTCCAAGGCTGTATATTGTCACTCTGCTTATTTAACTTATGTGCAGAGTACATCATGAGAAACACTAGGCTGGAGGAAGCACAAGCTGGAATCAAGATTGCCGGGAAAAATATCAATAACCTCAGATATGCAGATGGCACCACCCTTATGGCAGAAAGCAAAGAAGAACTAAAGAGCCTCTTGATGAAAGTGAAAGAGGAAAGTGAAAGTGTTGGCTTAAAACTCAACATTCAAAAAACTAAGATCATGGCATCTGGTGCCATCACATCATGACAAATAGATGGGGAAGCAATGGAAACAGGGACAGACTTTATTTTGGGGGGCTCCAAAATCACTGCAGATGGTGACTGCATTCGTGAAATTAAAAGATGCTTGCTCCTTGGAAGAAAAGTTATGACCAACCTAGACAGCTTATTAAAAAGCAGGGACATTACTTTGCCAACAAAGGTCTGTCGAGTCCAAGCTACGGTTTTTCCAGTGGTCGTGTATGGATGTGAGAATAAATGAACAAAAACAAAACAAATGAACGAACATAAAAAAATAGAAACAGAAGGGAGGGTGTGGGGGATGTGTAAACCAGGTGAAGGAGTTTAAGGGGTACAGGTTTCCAGTGACAAAATATATGAGTAACAAGTATAAAATGGACAGTGTGGGGGAATATATCTGATAATTGTGTAATATCTTTGGTATCCTTTTTTAAACTTCATATCTCTATAAGCAGGTGGATATTCCCTAAACTTACATGGTAATCAGTTTGTGATGTGTGTAAGTCAAATCGTTATGCTGGGGACTTCCCGAGTGGCCGGGTGCATAATATTCCAGGCTCCCAGTGTAGGGGCCCAGGTTTGATCCCTGGTCAAGAAACTAGATCCTACCTGCAGCAACTAAGAGTTCACATGCTGCAACTGAGATCTGGGACAGCCAAATAAATAAATATTTTAAAACCATCATGCTGTACACCTTAAACTTACACAGTATCCGTCTCACTCAGTCGTGTCTGACTCATTGAGGCCCCATGGACTGTAGCCCACCAGGCTCCTCTGTCCATGGGATTCTCCAGGCAAGAATACTGGAGTCACTTGCCATGCCCTCTGCCAGGGGATCTTCCCAACCCAGGGATCGAACCCAGGTCTCCCACATTGCAAGTGGGTTCTTTACCGTCTGAGCCACCAGGGAAGCCCAAGAATACTGGAGTGGGTAGTCTATCCCTTCTCCAGGGGAACTTCTTGACCCAGGAATCAAACCGGGGTCTCCTGCATTGCAGGCAGATTCTTTACCAGCTGAGATGCCTGGCAAGCCCAAATGTATACGATGCTGTATGCCAAATATATCTCACTGAAACTGGAAGAATAAAAGAAAATTATGAAGAAAGTAGAGTGTTCCCATATACCCCATGCCTGATTTTCCCTATTACTAATATCTTACATTAGCGTGATGCATTTGTTATACTGAATGAATCAATATTGATATATTATTATCAGCTAATGTCCATACTTTATTAAAATGACCTTAATCTTTAGCTGATGTTCTTTTCTGTTCCACAACTACATTTTATCATCACGTTTCTTCAGGCTCCTCTAGTCTGGGACAATTTCTCAGACTTTCTTTGTTTTTACTGATGTTGACAGTTTTGAAGGATCGTGGTCAGATATTTTGTAGAATATCTCTCTTTCCCAGTTTTTAAACCTCTAATTTATCCCTAAATAGGAAGGAGCTGGTATCTCAAAGCCTGGTATCATGTAGCAGCAGTGATAGCAGGCGTTCTTGTCTTCTGTTTTGAGCTAAACTATCTCTAGAGTGCCCTGTTAAGCATTTTAAGCAAGTGAAAGTGAAAGTCTCTCAGTTGTGTCCAACTCTTTGTGACCCCATGGACTATATAGTCCATGGAGTTCTCCGGGCCAGAATACTTCAGTGAGTAGCCTTTCCCTTCTCCAGGGGATCTTCCCAACCCAGGGATCAAACCCAGGTTTCCCTCATTGCAGGCAGATTCTTTACCAGCTGAGCCACAAGGGAAGCTGGGGATAAATACATTTGATGATAGTAATAAAATATTATATTCCTATACTTCTATAGTATTCCTATCCTGGTTATAGTCAGTATTATTTTTCTGACTGTCGCTCTTTGAATTAAGTATGAGTATCCGTGTGTTTGAGGCAGGGTGTCCGTTCTGTTCCAGGAGGCAAGCTGTTTTCACAATCCAATGACTCTCTTCTACAACCACAGAGATAGATTGCAATCTGCAGATCTGAAACTGAGCAAATCTGCCTCCTCTGAACCAAACTGGGCCTCGGAGGGCTTCTGATTCAAGCTCTGCTCCTGCCAGCTCCTGCTCCCGGCAGTAAACCTCTCCCTATGGGAAATGGGTTCCTGTAGAGACTGTGAGCTCTGTCACTGCCCTACGCTTTCTCCACATCTGTGCCTGGCAT
The DNA here is from genome assembly GCA_006410935.1 of Redunca redunca. Classification (NCBI taxonomy): domain Eukaryota; kingdom Metazoa; phylum Chordata; class Mammalia; order Artiodactyla; family Bovidae; genus Redunca; species Redunca redunca. The sequence continues at coordinate 195,359 of SJYQ01008867.1, read as the reverse complement.
CGGGTGCTTTGAGTAGGCCTTTCATATATATTTTAGGCTCTGAAAAGTATTTCTCTCTCCAAGTTTGATTGAAAATGGAGTTTGTGGGGGTTTTTCATTCTTCTTGCTGATATTTTATAATTTCCCAGAGAAGATGAAAATACAGATTTCTGCAACTCTGTTCATACCAAAAGTCATAATGAAGTCGTTTTTGACCCAAAGACCACCCACTAATTTCTGGAACTAGGAGGCAAGTCAATCAATCTTTGAACTCTGTCACACAAAGTTTTATTAGAAACATATTGGGGATTTTGGAGAGAGGACTGGTGAACTTTGTGTAGTGAAATAGAAACTTGAGTTGCCAGCATAGAGTACTTAATTAAGAGATAAGGAAATTCACTCATTCACTAAAAAATACTTGAACAACTGCTCTGTGCTAGGCATTTTACTAAGCAGTTGGGGGATTATTGTTGGTGGAGCTGGTTTACTTCATTATTAAAATGTTGTTTCCCCTGAACTCAATTGCTTGGGGATAAGAAAACCAACCTTATCTACATAAAGAGAAGGCTGAAATGAGTTTCAAAAATAGTTGGTGGAGTTCTGATATTCTGAAAGGGGAATTTGAAGCCATTAGAAGCTTTTAAGGAGTAAAGTGTTTTTTAAAAGATTTCATTGAAATATAGTTGATTTGAAATGTTGTCTTAGTTTCAGGTGTACAGCAAAGTGATTCAGTTATACATATATATCTATTCTTTTCCTGATTCTTTTCCATTACAGGCTATTACAGGTTATTGAACATAGTTGCCTGTGCTATAGACTAGGTCCTTGTCGGTTATCTATTTTTTGTATAGTAGTGTGTGTATTTTGATCCAAAACTCCTAATTTATCCCTCCCCCTTCCCTTCCCCCTTTGTTAACCATACGTTTGTTTTTTACATCCGTGAGTCTATCCCTGTTTTGTAAATAAGTTCATTTGTATCATTTTTTTAGATTCCACCTGTAAGTAACATCATATAATATTTGTCTTTCTCTGTCTGATCTACTTAGTAAAATAATCTCTAGTTCCGTCCATGTTGCTGCCAATGGCATTAGCTGATTCCTTTTACAGCTAATATTCTATTGTGTGTATATATATATACGACATTGTCATGCATTCATCTGTAGCGCTTAAGTTGCTCCCATGTCTTAGCTATTGAGAATAGTGCTGCTATGAACACTGGGCTGCATGTGTCTTTTCAAGCGGGAGTTTTCTCCAGGTATATGCCCAGGATTGGGATTGCTAGATTATGGCAGCTCCATTATTCATTTTTTAAGGAGCCTCCATACAGTTTTTCATAGTGGCTGCACCAATTTACATTACCAGCGACAGTGTAGGAGGGTTCCCTTTTCTCCACACTCTCTCTAGCGTTATTTTTTTTCCCATTTTTTTTGTTGTTGGTGGTGGTGGTTATACCACTTGGCTTGCGGGATCTTAGTTCCCCGACCAGGGATGGAACCCAGACCGTGGCATTGAAAGCAGTGAAAGTGAAATTTCTAACCACTGGACCATAAGGGAACTCCCTCCAGCATTTACTATTTACAGACTTTTTGATAATGGCCATTCAGGAGTGAAGTATCATGACCCGAGAAATGAGTGGAACTTGTGTCTGATTCATTTGAATCCAGGAAGCCACAGACCAGTGCAGAATACAGGACCTCATGGCCAGGGGTAGAGCTGAGCTGTTACCATAAGAGAATAGGGATGATGGCTCAGGGTTTGAGGCAGGTGAATTATGACAGCAAAGGCGAGGCTGACTAAAGGAAGCACATGAACCAAGAGTTGAATGGGGTTGCTAGCCAGAGGGTGATGAACGGACAGCCTGATGCCAACTCTGTGTATCCTCATTTTCCCACACCGGGGGTCAATCCTATGTATATGAGGTGATGATCCAGAATTCCCATTTTAGACTTGAGTTCCTGGGAGCAGACTCTGAGATGAGCATACAGGAGATTTAACGGGGAGTCCTCTTGGGAACAACATCTGTAAGGGCATGAAGGAAGCAGGAATAGGCATGCCACAGTGTAGCTACGACAGAGGCTCAGCTAATCTCATGGGCAGCTCTGCGGGTGGAACGGCCTATCAGCATGTCCCAGTTTAAAGCAAGGGAGCAAGTGTTTCTTTCCCCTCAAGATTCAGGCACTGGAAGTGAGCTGCCCCCCTGGGAGGACAGTCCTGAAGAGACCAGCCGAGAGCCCCAAGTGTCAGCGCCCCTGGAGCGGTTGGGGTAAGTACTCCTCATTCTGCACAGGGTGTGTGGACAGCACCCCACAACCCCAACAGTCTCCTCCAGCCTGATGCAGGAGGGCCGCTGTCCCAGGAGCTCAAAACCACCGCCAAAAATGAGGTCCCTAAGTTTTCTTTTGTCTCAGCTTTTCCTCTTTTGCTCCTCTCCCCACCCAACCCCCCTTCACTTTAACTACAAAAACCCACTCACCCCTCCCTGACCACAAAGGGCAGTCTTGACACAGCATCTGCCTTTTCATGTGCAATTTCACCAGCTTAGAATGTCCTTCCTCCCTTCCATTCACCAAAATCAGGCTCCTCTTATAAGGCCAACTTCAAAAGCTAGTTGAGGTTTGACATTTGACATTGATTCCTTCTTCGTCTGCGGTCCTGAAGCATTTTGTTTGTGACTCTGTTATTGCATCTGTCCTGCTTGCTTCTTAGTTGATCTTGTGTATTCCCTTCTCAGGTTACAATCCGTACATGCAGAGCTCACTCCTTTATCCTGTCCTCCTCTCCATTACCTACCATCCCGCGTGGTACAAGACAGACTCCCAACAAATCAGAAATCATTGCATAAAATGTCCCAGAGTGTTATAAGAGTTTCTTGTGAAAAATCTCCATAAATGTCTATACATCAACCAGTATTGTTCCTTCTCTTGGGAAGCAGGTGACAGTTTTTTATTTAATAAGAGTTTGAGTGCCTATTATGGGACAGATACTGATAGGGCTATTTCTTATTATTCTTTTTGTTGTTGTTGAGGTGACATTCACACACTATAAAACCAATCATTTAAAACTGTACCTACCATTCAGGACTTCTCTGGCCATCCAGGTTAAAACTCCAGGCTTCCACTGCAAGGGATTTGATCCAAGGATTTGATCCTTGGTCAGGGAACTAAGCAGAAAAGGCAATGGCACCCCACTCCAGTACTCTTGCCTGGAAAATCCCATGGGCGGAGGAGCCTGGTGGGCTGCAGTCCATGGGGTTTCAAAGAGTCGGACACGACTGAGTGACTTCACTTTCACTTTTCACTTTCATGCATTGGAGAAGGAAATGGCAACCCACTCCAGTGTTCTTGCCTAGAGAATCCCAGGGATGGGGGAGCCTGGTGGGCTGCCATCTATGGGGTCGCACAGAGTTGGACACGACTGAAGCGACTTAGCAGCAGCAGCAGCAGCAGGAGGGAACTAAGATCCTACATGCTGCATAGTGTGATTAAAAAAAAAATTTTTTTTAATGTACAATTCAGTGGCATTTAGTACATTCACAATGCTGTGCAGCCATAACTTCTATCTTATTCCAAACAATGACATCATCTGAAAAGCAAACCTCTGTCTTTTGTTCTTAAAGAAATTACACCTAGTCTGTGACTCATTTGAAAAGACTCTGATGCTGGGGAAGATTGAAGGCAGGAGGAGAAGGGGACGACAGAGGATGAGATGGCTGGATGGCATCACTGACTCGATGGACATGAGTTTGGGTAAACTCTGGGAGTTGGTGATAGACGGGGAGGCATGGCGTGCTGTGGTCCCTGGGGTTGCAAAGAGTTGGACACGACTGAGCGACTAAACTGAGCTGAACTGAACTTTGTTCCCCAGAAGCTAGACAGGGTGCAGCAAGAGAAGAATGGTCCTGATGAAAACATACAGTTAAACCCACCTTAAAAAGAGTTTCCGTCACAAGAGGCACACGTGGGACAGCTCTTGTTCTTTGCAGAATCAACATCAAGAGATTTTGGAAGTATAATTTTTTGGTTCTTGGGTAGCTGGTGATTGTTGTTCCTGGCACCCTTTAAAAAAAAAAAAAAAAAAGCACAACCAAACTTTGTGTAGAAATCCAGCCAGGGATTCTATGTTTGTTACTGAAGGGGAAGGAACTTTCTTTCCAGTGAGCTGAGAGGGTTATGTTTGGGTATCACCAGAGGTTCTGAATTCCCATCCTGAAGGGACAGCTCCCAACTGTGGAGCAAGGGAGGCCCTGAGGTCCTGGAGGTGATAGGTGAGCCCATCCTCAGATGGGGCGCAGGAGCTGTGTGGTCTGCAGCCTTGGTGAGCATTAGATGTGATGTTTTTACACTAAGTAACACCCTGTTGGTTAGTCTTTGTCTTTTGGTGTCCTTACATTTCTGTCTCCTACTGATTAAATGAATGAAACTGCAAGCTCTAAGAGGAAAGGGGAGGCAGCCACTGGCTGGGAAGTTCAAAACCACACTTTATGACCAAGGAACATAGATACTTTGAGTAGTCATCCTTTTTTTCAATCACTCTGAACTCTATTCTGCTTTACAGATAAGAGGAAACCAAGGCTAAGAGAGGAAAATAATGGCTCAGATGCACAAGGAAGCACAGAAGTATAATTTGCAGACCCTGCCATGTCATGTGGGGTTCTCTAAGGACTGCCCAGGAACCCCTCCTGTCCCCACTCCTCATCCACTCTCATCCCCAAGCACTTTTGTGACGATGAGTAGTGGCTCCTTTCTCCATCCCAAGTGGCTATCTTAACACTGAAGCCTTTAATTCTTCCTCTCGGGAACGTGGATCTCTTCTAGAACAGACAGCCAGACAACGGGAACATTAGTGGCTCAGATGCTCATCCCCAGTGGGAGACCAAACATACACATAACACATAACCAGGAAAAACTATACACAGGTTTATTTATTGTCTTTTATTGTATTTCTAGAAAGGCAATATCAACTTACCCTGTTAAAAACCACCTTCTGAAAATAAATTTTCTGGAAATGCATTCTTTATAAATGGAAAGCATGCAACAATGTGTAAATTTACAGAAGCATTTTAAACTGGTTAGCTCAGGTAATAGTTTGCAAAATAGGTTTTGTTTT
>SJYQ01008867.1:151797-190218 GCA_006410935.1 Redunca redunca | reverse complement strand
TGTAAGAAGTGACTGATTGAAATTTTGAATCATCCAAAAGTTAAGAAGCAGGGCCAATATTTTAAAAGATGACACTTTTCACAATTCCAAATTTTTGGGAAGTCATTTTTATGCCACATCAGCATTAACTTTTAGTGGATTATTTTTGCCTTACTTTATGGCAGGCACTTTGAAATGATTAAGGAAACGTTGTCTTCTTACTTGATTAGTCCTTGTTATTTTTTGGTTTTGAAGGAAATGTTTGTAAATGAGTAAAAGACCCCAGATAAATGTATCTGGGCCTATGTATTATTTCTTAAATTAGAATACTCATGTATTAATGAAAATAAAACACACCACAAGCATATGAAACTGCGTTTGAATTTCCACAAGTTACATTTAGATTTGTTAATGCCTTGCATTTCATGTTTAGAAATCAGACCATTCTAATGCCTTCTTAAGCTTATGCTTGTTATCAGCATTGGAAATTTGGCTTTCATTAACAAAAAATCCTTCACAATAAAAGAATCCAGATCTAATTTCATTCCTTTACTATTTGTTTCTGCAGACACCTGGCTTCATGGAGTACACCGTGCTTCAGAAATATGATTAGGAAAACACTGGGACAGTATGCCGAAGTATTTCTATATTGTTTCACAGAAGCTAGTAGAAGTTTAAAGGCCTCATTTTCACAGCAAGAATTAGCGCTTTCCTCCCCCAGTCAATTCTCTACAAACCCCTCTAAAGAATCCCATGAATTCAGGTTGGAAGGGAATGGTCTTCCCATTCCCAAATCATCTCTCTCCTCACTGAAGCGTGCTCAGAAGCCTCCTCGGGTTTACTCATCCCTGCAGGAAAGCCTGGCTCAGCAAGGAAGGATGCCTCGGTCCAGGTGAACTCTGGTCACACTGAACTTGTACCTGGCAGGAAGAAAACGTGACTGCCGGGTGAGAAGCCCTACTTTTTGCAGTGGATGTAATTCTTCTCCCCTGTACTTGTTCAGGAAACTGTTACTTTGATACAATTTTAAATAAGCTCTCAACTTGGGAAGCTTATTAACTGTTTCTTGCGTTTCCAGTGTTTACAGAGCATCGCGGAGATCATGGTCCACCGTGGACTGCGTGTAAGACGAGCTGGGCGTGTCGGTGTACATTGGGAGGAGGCGACAGTATTGGCAGAGCACCAGAGTGCCCCGGCAGGCTTTGAAGAGCTGCACGATGTACTTGCGAAATTTCTCCCCCAGGAAGAAGTAGATGACAGGATTGAGGCAGCAGTGGACAAAAGCCAGGGTCTCTGTGGTCTGAATGGCATAGTCCAGGTGTCGCTCAAACGTGCAGTCCTGCAGGACCTCCAGCTCCACCAGGGTCTCCAGGAAGAGCACCACGTTGTAAGGGGTCCAGAACCCCAGGAAGAGGACCACCACAGCAAAGATCATCTTCACTGCCTTGTTCTTCTTCTCGTTTTTGCAGTGTTGCAAGGTCCTAATGATCATGGAGTAGCAGAACAGCATGATTCCCAAGGGGATCACCAGCCCCAGAATGTTGATCTCCAGGGAGCTCAGGACCTTCCACCTCGTGGAGTTGAAAGAGTACTTGGTTTTGCAATAGGTGTGGTTGCGCTCAGTGTAACACGTGCTGAACAGGAGGCCTGGGAGGGAGGCGAGCACAGCCACTGACCACGTGGCCACACTGGTGATGACCCCATAAGTCAAGGTCCTGGCTCTCAGGGAGAAGACGGCATGCACGATGGCCAGGTACCTATCGATGCTCATGAGTGTGATGAAGAAGATGCCGCTGTAGAAGCCCACCAGGTATATCCAAGAAATTAGCTTGCAGAGGCCAAGCCCAAACACCCACTGGTCTGCAGCATAGTAGCCCCAGAAAGGGAGTGAGAGCACGAAGAGCAGGTCTGAGATAGCGAGGTTGAGCAGGTACACGTCAGTCATGGACTTGAGCCGCTTGTACTTGAACAGGACCAAGACCACCACAGAATTTCCAAGCAGACCAAAGAGAAAGACCAAGGAGTAAAGTGGGGGCAGGAAGAGCTCCCCGAATGCCCTGATGCCGTCCTTGTTGCAAGGCTTGGGGATGTTTTCATAGAGATAATAACTGTTATAGATGCTCTCATCCACGGTGGTGTCTGCTATATCCGTGGGGTTCATTTTCAGATTCACAGGCTCCTCAAGGCAGGTCTGAGCCCAATCAGAACCTAATGAGGGGAAGAGCCAACAGATTTCTATAAGAACAGAAACAAACCAGAACGGTGCTGTGTGCAGAGCACAGCTGCTTTGCCCAGATCATCAGACACTCTTCCCAGGCTTCCGGCACAGAGGGGCTCAGGTCCTTGAACTGAAGAGCAGTCGGCCACAGGGCAGAAATCCTGCCCTTTGGCAGCAGACAGACACCAAACTCCAGCTCTGCCACTTTTCCTGCCCCTCTGCTGGGAGCTCTGGTTCTCCCATTTGTAAGTGGGAGAAGTAAAACCTTCTTTCAGTGAGCTTTTTCAAGGATGTATTTCTGAAAGCTAGTCTGGCATTTACTGAAATCACATACAGAAATGACAAGACCAGATGACCTGCCCAACAGTTCCGTACCCAGGGCCTTTCTGACATGAAAGCAAAAACAAAAAAAAAAAAAGAAAGAAAATCTATGCACATTTCCCCTTCAGATTGTAATGCCCAAAATTCAGAGATGACTTAGGTAAATCATCAGGCTAGAAAGGAACCAGGTTGACCTCTTGCTTTTGTATAAAAATTCTAATTCTTTCTGTGTGCTTTGTACTTTACAGATTTCAGAACATGTTCACTGGTATTGTGCATTCAATCCCAGTCGTGTATTCCTGTTCTCACACCCCTTCCAATAAAAACCTGGTATTCTAACCCAAATAACCATACTGAGCAGCGATGTAGGTGACTCACAAAAGCCTCAGAGAAGCTAAGTGTCTTCCGAAGACCACACAGCCACACAGAGAATGTATTCTTTGGGCCCCAAGTCCCAGTGACGTGCTGCAGGTGAACCAGCTCTGGGAGGGTGAGGAGGTGGGGCTGGGGGGCTCTGATGTGTGGCTCCTGCTGGTTTCCATGGTGTAGACACTCCCACCATGTGTGTGTGCTAAGTCACTTCAGTCATGCCCTACTCTTTGCAACCCCCTGGACTGTAGCCCACCAGGCTCCTCTGTCCATGGGATTCTCCAGGCAAGAATACTGGAGTGGGTTGCCATGCCCTCCTCCAGGGGATCTTCCCAACCCAGGGATTGAACCTACATCTCCTGCATTGAAGGCAGATTCTTTACCATACAGCCACTGGGGAAGCCCAAACACTCCCACCATGGTAAAGGGCAAGTCACCAACTGCCCCACAAAATTTCTGAAGATTTAACAATCAGCTCCTGAGCACTGCTGCAGGTGGGCCCCAGCACACCACACCCAAGTCCTGTGTTCGCTCTGGAGCGCTGTCTTACCTGAAATGCACCTGGACTCCCCGGCTAGGTGACTGGCCACTCCTGGGCCAGTCTGACACTGAAGCAGCAAATGTGCGTTTTTTCAGGCCCTATGGAAGGTGGCAGTATTCACTTGGGTAAGTTGAGGGAAATTTTTGGTCTTTTCATCAGAACTGCCTATAAAGATCAGTTTTATGCATGAACCCTATCAGAGTGGCAATTAGCAGGATAGATCTAGAAAAGGCCCATCATAGCCAGAAATAAAATCTCTACCTTCCCAACCACCCTTATTTCTTATCTAAATTGGCAGATGAGGTTACAATCTTAACCTTACACACCGGCTCACAACCACCCTCATTTCCTGTCTAAGTTGGCAGATGAAGAGGTTAAAATCTTCTGAAAGTTACACACATGTCCACATGTGAATCAGAGCAGAGCAGGAGGCTTTCTGCCTCAAGGCCACCTCTCCTTGCATCCTTGTTAGTGGCACCCTGATATTCTTAATCAAAACCCTATCACATTGTTCAATAATTCCTCATACATTCCCCATCTCCCACTCTGACCACTACACACCCAAACACCCAAAGTATGTGTTTATCAGAGAGGTTTTGATTTATTCCTCCAAACGGATGCTGAAGACCTGGGGCATCGCAGTTTCTCAAAAAAAAAAAAAAAATTATGTTAAATGATTATCAATTCCAGTTAAATGAATAACAATTCTGGTCTATCGCCATCATTTTACCAGTGAAAATGAAAGGAATAAGAGAGGCTGAGGAGGTGTTAGGAAATTATCAGGAGAAGAAACAAGTCGACTCAGCTGGTAAATGTCTGGAATTATTCTGCAGCCCTTATTTGGCTGGTGCTTCTTGAGCCGGGAGTCTTGATAGAAGCCAGAAGTGGAAAAGTATATATGGTGAATGAACGTATATATGGTATCTGTGTTCTGAGCACATAGTTTCAGCCAGATGTGTGCAGGAGGACAGCGCTGTTAAGTATGTGAGAGCCAGTCAGATGAGGGCTGGGAGGGCTGTGTGTGAGCAATAAGGACAAGTGCCAACTGGGATGAACCAGCAGAATGACCAGGCTGCCCAAGTGATCAGCTGGCTGCCCAGCCGGGCAGCTTTCAGCGTTTCCAAAACCCACACGGCTGTGGGCCAAGCAGCACAGGGTCCGAGGACCTAAGCACCCCGCACCGTCCGCCCCCTTACCTTGCTTTTCTGAAAGTGGCTCCAAGGCAGGTCTGCGAGGCAGTGCCCGACTTGCTCGAGAAGCAGTGCACTAAGAAAGACAGGTACCTCTGAAGGGCGCGTGGCTTCCTGTGAACATCAGCTCTTCCTCACCCATCTACGCCCGCTGAGTTCAAGTGGGGTTTTTTGATAGAAGTAAGAAGTAGAAAATGAGTGACTCTCTGCTTGGGTTCAGGTTACTCACTCATTTCCCCAAACTGAAAGCTGGGAAGCTTTGCGCTCTGCTAGACGAGAGAAGTCAGTTTTTCAAGAGAGAAACTTTTTAATGTTTTAAAATTTGTTGGATTTTAATTTACCTTTTTTTCCAGTTTAGCTGGCTATGCACAGTAGAGATGACCTTTATATTCTGGATCAATGAGCTGTTTGTTATTTCCCCATCCTGGATGCGCCATGACCAGCAATCAAGATATGCCACGATATGTTCTCTAAACAGTGGGATCTGAGGAGGTCAGAGTGAGAAGCCAGATTTATTTAAGAATAATAGTTAGGGGAAGGGAAGTGTATTCAGATGTGTGTGTCTGGCAGGGACACAGAGGCTCTGGGCAACCACAGTCACTAAATGTCCTCAGTCTGGTGTGAGTGACAGGACAACACAGCTCCAAGCCCCCCGCCACCGCAGGAAGACCCTTCCCCAAGCCTCTTCTACTTGGAAATGGCAGCGCTTCCCCTGGACAGTGATCCCGGCTGAGAATTTCTCTGGGTTCACCTACCAGTCATAGCCAAGGGGCTGACATTGGTCCTAAGTTTTCTCTATAGGGTATCCTTGGGCCCTGCCAGCTGTTATTTCCTTCTGTGTATCTACAGTTGCTTGGCTCTTTGGTTCAGCTTTTTTTTAAAGAGCCACAAATGTCATTTTTCCTGAGGAAGTTGCATGAATAAGAACTGAAAAATTGAACTAGAATGGTGTTTATCAACCTTTTTTTTTATCACTCCATCCCAAAGAGTCTTTTCAGACATTTTTATCATCATCACCTCCCCATGATATATTTGGGGTTTTTTTTTTTTTTTTGGCCATGTCATGTGGCATGTGGAATCTCAGTTCCCCAATGCAGTCTTAACCACTGGACCACCACAGAAATCCTCCACAAAATATTTTAATACCACGTATAAATAGGGCAGTTCCCTGGTTGTCTAGTGGTTAGTGCTTTCTATTGCTTTCAATGCTGTGGCCCAGGTTCAATCCCTGGTTGGGGAACTGATATCCACCAAGATGCACGGCATGGCCAAAATAAATAATAATACCACAGATAAATAGTAAATATGCTTGTTATATATATATATATGCTTTATGTATAAAAGAGGAAGATTTATTTAGGGTGGGGGAGTTGCTTCTGGCTTCGAATGGGAAGAGACTGGAAACGCTGCTTAAAATCCTACTGCACGCAGGGCAGCCCTCCACGATGGAGTCACCCAGCCCAGAAGACCGGCAGCACGGAGGTTGAGGACTCCTAAGCTAGAGCAGTGTTCCCACAGGTAAACGGCAGAGCCAGATGCACAGAGATTCTGTAACAGGAAATGGACAAAGAAGCTTGGGGGAATGTTTGGCTTGGGCTCAGGTTAACTGCTGAGCATGGCACGGCTCCTTATTGTTGTGCTTTTCCAGTGCTAATATTACCACCAACTCTGGAAGCAGATAGAGAGTAAAAATGTCTCAGGTATATGTTATTGCCAGAGCTGACACCAGGCAGGAGCTAACGCATACCTTTAAGTCACAGGGTCCAGAGACAAAGAAGGGAATCTACAGAAAAACAAAACCCATATGGAATCAGTTGGAACCAGATGAATCTGACCTCCAGCAGCCCTTGAGTCTCATCCTACACTGATTCTACTACATCGGCTACTAAATGACACCTTTGCCCCCAGCCATGGCCCAAAGTTGTGCCCTGTTGGGAAGAAGTTCCTCTAAACCACAGCTCCCACTCCTCCATTCTCAGGCCATTGGATAAAGCTTGTGCGGCATCAGTCTCAGCTTTGGTTTCGTCTCTGGCTGCAGGAACCTGAAAGGAGTGAGAACCTTTCCTGTTGAGGTGGGGGCCTCAGCCAGGCCCAGGCCCCAGCAGGGGTCCATATGGGCTGACTGGGTAACAATTTGACAAATACATCGACGCCCATTATACCCAGTAACCTATAAAATGGACACATTTTTAGAAATGCAGAGCCTGGGGAAGGTTCCACCATGGAATTAGAAGCCTTGAGCGATGAGTTGCCCTGGGCAAGGCCATCTGAGTGTGTTGTCTAAGTCTCTGTGGACGCCCCCATGGAGGGGGAGAAGTGATGAAGTTCTAGAAGAACTGGGGCTATCTGGATGTCCAGACCGTCATCAGCGGTAGTTGGTCATCATGGGTCTGGAGACGGTCCCTTAAAGCCACGGTGCTCCCTTGACTGACTGGCCGTGTGACCGGCCCCTGGCCCCACGTGTGAGTAAGTCAGAGGTCTGAGTCTGCGCTGGCTAGGGCACATGTCTGCTCAGCCTGGGTTTGGATTTTGGGGCCACCATGTATGCTATATGAACCTCAATTTTCTTATCTGTAAAAATGGGGGTGATAACGCATGAAGATTGTGAGAGGATTAATGAGCTAAAGTTTGTAAAACACTTAGCATGGTGTTTGGTCCAGAAAGGTGTTCAAAACGGCACCAGCTGTGAGAATTAGTAGGTTGCATAAAACACACAGGAATATACTAGCTTCGTCTCTTGAAATGGCTGAGCCTGGCATGTTTCCCTTAGCCATCATTAGGAGTCCAGAAAATATTTTGATTTAGACTTAGAGGGCCACAATCAATTTTCACAATCACAGTTAGTATTCAGGTTAAAAGCAGGTTTCAGGTTTCCAAGTTGCAAAAGTTACTGTTCTGGAGAAAGTCATTCTTCAGGTTTGCAAAATAATAATGATACTGTCCTGAAGAAACACAAANTTTGCTGCTAAATCTCGATATTCCCTGCCCTTATAATGAATATAACTAGCATATAGGAGAAATAAGTATTAACCTTTAAGATTAATCATGTTAACCTTAGGTTAAATAAATTCCTTTCTTGATTGTAACCCACTACACCCTCACCCTATAGGAATGCAACTTTATTTGGAGGGTGGTGCCTGGTTTAAGAAAAAACACCCTTGGAAAAAATAAGTTTTTTGGTTATCAGAAAGAAAGGGTTGTAAAATGTCAGCAGGTCTCATGGCCAGAAGATGATGTAAAACCCCTAAGACCTTTATGTATACTTTTATGTGAAGCACCTGATTTTGATAAAGGTCAGGACTGCTGACCCCTGCGTGACTTTAAAATTTCCATTTATCTCTATGTGTAACAAAAGGTATATATATATAAGCAAACCTAAAAAATAAAGAAATGGGATCAGTTTCTGGAAAGACTTATTCCCCTGTGTCGTTTCTTTCTTGCTCCCCGTTTTTCTGGCTGAATTTCCATCTGGAATGTGGGTACTCACCAAGCCTGCTAATTTTGCCTGGGCCTCTAAGATGGGACCGGGGAGGCCTCAGTGCCTCCTCTCCTTCGGGAGAACGGAAAGACGCCTGTGGCCTACGTAGGTGGTGATTGGTATTCCACGTAAACCAAATGATTCAGCCTCCTTTTCTCCACTAATTTTCCTACTACACTATCCGTTTCTAATCTCTCTATATATCTGTAATTAAATAAGTTTTTTCCTAGGATGCCGATTCCGTCCCCACCTTCGAAGCACCCTGGATCCACTGGGGCAGGACCCTGGCAACCAATTCTCCTAGGTGAAAATTTATTCAGTGATTAAGATTTCCTGAACATCTCCTACATATTGAACAATGAGGATTTCAAGAGGAAATACCCATGTTTCAGGGCACCAGTTCACAGTCCCATGGAGAAGATGACAATGTGAGAAGATAATTATGACAGATGCGTTATATAAGATAAGATTTGGGGACTTCTCTGGTGATACAGTGGATAAGAATCAGCCTGCCAATACAGGAAACTTGAGTTCGATCCCCGGTTCGGGAACTTTCCACATGCCACGGAGCAACTAAGCCTGTGTACAACTACCGAGCCAATGATATGGAGCCCGCAAGCCGCAACTACTGAGCTGTTGTCCTGCAACTACCGGGGCCCGCGGGCCTAGAGCCTGCGCTGCACAGGGAGGCCACTGCAGTGAGAAGCCCACACTGAAACTGGAGGTAGCCACTTGCTCCCCGCAACTAAAGCAAGGCAGACCCAGCACAACCAGACATAGAAATAGATAATGAATAAAAAGATCTGAACAGAAGTATGCAATGAAGTAGAGAGATACTTCTATAAAGTGTAATACTGAATAAGTGAGATTTGAGCACAATTCTGTAACAGAACAGAAATCATACCTGGCTCTGCTTGTTGGAATAAAGGAAGGCTCCTGAAAATAGCTGATATTTGCCAATCGTATTTGCCAAGTGAAAGTGAAGTCAGTAGCCTACCAGGCTCCTCTGTCCATGGGATTTTCCAGGCCACAGTACTGGAGTGGATTGCCATTTCCTTCCCCAGGGGATCTTCCTGACCCAGGGATCGAACCCGGGTCGCCCGCATTGTAGACAAACGTTTTACCGTCTGAGCCACCAGGGAAGTCCTTGTATTTGCCAAATGAAGGCACAAAGTAAGGAGTGACTGGCAAGGCTAAGGAACAGTGGGGTCAGAGGCAAGGAATGGAGAGAGGGCAGGAAATGTTTGGGGCGGTGATGCTCAGGGCGGGAGGTGGGGATGGACATTGATCACAACTGAGATCCGACAAAGGCTGGAGTCATCATTGACATCAGCCTTCTTTGAAATAAGAAGCCATAACCTCATCAGCGCTTTTCTTTCCAGCTGAATGTTAGCGCCCCCTGTGAGCACAGTGATGCAGACGTATTGAAGGCTCCATCTAGTGGAAGCTCCGGGGAACAACCCTTGGGGTAGTCAACTTCCGCTTGCATTTTCTTTTAAGCTCCTGATGGTTTTCTTCCGCCCCAGAGCAAACCAGGCTGGCTTAGAGCCAGGGTGCAGCACGCCTCTTTTGAATTCAACCCTGACAGTTCTTCCTTCCCATCAGGCAACGACAGACAACAGCTAATTCTCTCTTGGGATTCAAGGAACTATATGTGACACCCAAGTACTGTCAAGTTCTAAAAACAAAACCAGCATTATTCTATTATGAACAAATGTATCAGTGAGAAGCCAGTGTTCATCAAGGAACAAATCCTATCATCTCAAAGAGACAGAGCAGCCTTACTCCTCTCAGAAGCAACCGCTGACACCAGAAGGGACTTGGAGCCTGGAGCCCAACGACCTCATTCCCACACAAGCGGTCCCCACGTCAGAGACCCACTGAGGGGAAGGCACCGCCCAGGATTGTCGCCCAGAGGCTATTTCTACTCTGAGGTGGAGCTGTTTCTGAGTGAGGCTTGGACACCCCACAGTCTGCCCCCCAGGTACCCCCTGGTGCTCGGGGCAGAGTAGGACTCAGCCCTCCCACCAACCTGAGCTCCTGAGCCCTGACCTTTGACATCCCCACCCACCTGTGCCCCGGAAAGGAGAAAGAAAGGAAAAGCAGGGTCGGGAGCAGAGAGCGATTGAAAGGCTGGCTCAGGTTCACGAAGGTCTTGTCTGGACATGTGGCAGGGTGGTGGCTTGCAGCCCTCCAGTCAAGGGAATACCATGGGGCTTCAGGGGAGCTGCTCATGGCTAACTGCCCCCCTGCTGCTCAGCACTGACCAGCAGGAGGTGCCAAACCCCTACCCCCACTCCCGGCAGCCACCTCAGCAGCGCAGCTCTGCAGTCAGCTCCCTCGGCTTCTGCTGGGCAGTCTGCAAGAAGCTGTCGATCTCAGAACACTGCTCATCTCCTTCTTCAAATTCACCCAATATAGAAAGCCAAACACTGGAACAGGCTGGGGAGACACTCCTGCCTTTTCATCTTTGCTATACCTAATCAGTAGAAATATATCTGTAATCATTTATGAGTCTGTTGAACTATTCCTCAGTATGGAGGCCAATTGCAATGACTTTCTTTCAGAGATAGACTTCTTACGTTATTAGGAAGCCCCCCAAATACTGTCTACCACCCCTCCAACTCCCACCCCCACCCCCAGCAACTCTACGCCCACTGGTGATTTTATAGTTGTCTAACCCTGGGAACTAGCATAAGAACACAGTGGGACACTACTGATGGGCTGCAGAGTCCTCATGGAGGAGCGTATAGAGAGGTCCCTTCCATACTGGTAGACGCCACCACATTCCATCAGTTCTTCAGAGCATACGATATACTCCTTTCCTCCTTCAGAGCAACTACCACCAACACACACTGTTGTTTTCCAGTCACTAAGTCGTGTCTGACTCCGTGACCCCACGGACTGTAGCACACCAGACTCCTTGGTCCTTCACTATCTCCTGGAGTTAGCTCAAATTCATGTCCACTGAGCAGTGATGCTATCGAACCATCTTATCCTCTGCCACCCTCTTCTCGTTTTGCCCTCAGTCTTTCCCAGCATCAGGGTCTTTTCCAGTGAGTCTGCTCTTCACATCAGGTGGCCAAAGTATTGGAGCTTCAGCTTCAGCAACACTTCTTCCAATAGCATTTCCCAGGCAAGAATACTGGAGTGGTTTGCCATTTCCTTCTCCAGGGGATCTTCATGACCCAGGGATTGAACTCGAGTCTCCTACACTGGCAAGCAGATTCTTTTCTACTGAGCCACCAGAGCAGCGCCCCCCAACACACATACAAGCCACCAAATCGTGTCTCTGGAATAGCCAATTCCCTCCAACCCTGACTTTCGACCTCTAAGTCAGACCTGTGAGGTTCTTCCTCTCTCCGTAACTCAAAGTTCGATCCCTCCTTGTTAAACACAGTTGGGCTACAAAAAATAAAATATAGGTTTGCATATTCAAAGAGAATATTTTTATTTGACCATGTGAAGAATTTTGGAAATGACAGTACATTCAATGTAAGCAATTTTAATTCTGCCGTCTTTTTTTTTTTTTTAGTACTGCCATCTTACATTTCAAAGAGGTAGTAGAGAAAAGAGTATCATGGGTATTTTTATTACAGAAAAATAGTTTACCACACAGCCCTCAAGAAACTGCATGGGGAGTCATCATGAGGATAAAAGCCGAAAAAACTCTCATTCCTGCAGCTCTGAGAATCCTTAGGTGGGGCCTGTGGAGGCAGGTGGTGGCCGTGGAGACTGGAAAACAGTGCAGACGTGTACCGTGGTCTGTTGCTGCCATCTTCTTTTGGTCTAGTGTAAAAAGAGGTGAAAAATCTGTAAAAAATTAATGCTGTGCTAAATAATGGTGCCTTGAGCTGCAAAACCCAGGGCTTTCAATAAAGAAAAACAAAACTGTTTAGAAGCAGTTAGGAGAAACTCTGGGCCATATTCCCTTAGGGTTACATCCTCCTCAGTGTCCCCAGATGTCGAGACACTATCTCGCCCATCTCCTAGGAACAGATATCCCTGTCTTCCGGCTTCTCTTTCCTCTGGCCTCCTTGAGCCCTGCCATTCCCACATCAACACTCAGTTCCAGGGTCTGCTTACACATTAGCGCCACAGGGCTAAGAGCTGGGATGCGCCACGCCTTCCTAAGTGCCAGGAGTCGATGTGGACAAGGAGACGGAGCAGAGAAGACTGAATAAGTGAGTGTGCGCCTGCGTGCGTCCTCAGTCGCTTTCATGTGCGACTCTGTGACCCGATGGACTGCAGCCCGCCAGGCTCCTCTGTCCACCGGATTCTCCAGGCAAGAATACTGGAGGGGGTTGCCATGCCCTCCTCCAGGGGATCCTCCCCACCCAGGGATTGAACCCAGGTCTCAAGTTTCCTGCACCGGCAGGCAGATTCTCTACCACTGCGTCACCTGGGAAAGACTGAGCATTTACCTTATATTCACAATGCCACCGTCGTTCTCTCGTGCTATGACATTTGAGAACATTTCAAAATAAGAAGTGATTCCTAGTATAAAGTAAAACATGTTTTTAATCAGAAAACATTTTTCATACATTATTTATGGTACTTAAAAATGTCATGTCAAAAATTAACTTTTGCTCTTTTCTGAAAATATTTAAACATTATATAACAGAAAATGATACTCTGAATACTTTGATACTTCATCTGTGTTATCAGACTAGAAGGTGTGTGTGTGAGCTGTGTGTGTTCCTGTTTACATACGCTTTTGGGTGCAAGTATTATATAAGCAGTACTCACACCTACACAATGACATAATGTAATAAAAAGCTCGTGTAATATCCACAGAACACTCTATCTGCATCATAAAAGCCCTCCTCCTGCATACCTGTTTTTTAAATGGGGCTCATTTTACGTTATGAGATATGCACATATTGTTAGCAGTTCTCATATATACTTACCTGAGAGTCTTAGTTTATTTAAGGAAAAAAGAAAGACATGTTGTGATCAATAACACAGCGCTTGAAAAGGATCACTCCTATATAATTGAGAAGTGGGACTGATTCGGTAAAAAGCGTCAGTCAAGCTATATTAAACATATTTTAACATATGAAACTGATTTTAGAATTATGAGAGTGAAACAAAGAAACGCATTTTCTATGTTGAGCTTAACTTATACCATTTATTCATGAGCACAATCTTCTAACCAACTATATTGCAAATAAGGAAATAACTAGAGTATTTAAGCTCACCCATTTAATGTTTTTAAATAATTTAGCTTCTTTCAGCTTCTCTAAGTTTCTGTCTTGTGCTTCAGTTTCTTCTGTTACCCCAAAGTTGAAGGCAACTCCAAACTCACCGTCACATCCTCATCTGCATACCAGGGCCTCTCGCGGGTTATGTGCTATGAAGTAACGTAATCAGCTTTTCAGTTCAAATTTATTTTATATCTAACATTTAAATTCAGTTTAGAATTAATTTGGGGAATCCAAAGAATATTACCATTCTTAAATATGTGAAAAATTTATATGTGAAGAAATATTCCTTCTCATGAAGTTAAGTTGCAAAATTCTTACCTTGGGATGTGCTCAAGACAATCACCAACAGTATCACTCCCTCCCACCTTACAGATTAGCAGTCACAGTTTATGATTACAGAGTTTGGAATGTTTGGGGAGAAATATTACTGTAGGTTAAAACCTAGAAAAATTCACATAAGTAGTTGAATGATAAAGATTTTACCTTAGCTGTTGTGTCCATAGGACAGATCCTGACTATTATTTTTGCACCCAAGCTAGAAATCAGCACTTCATGCTGGCAGTTATTTTAAGGGCCACACTCTGACGATATGCATGTACAGTTTTTTCATCACAGAATTTAGAAAAGTTAAAAACAGATATAATGTATTAATTTAAAATATACTGTCTTAGAGGAGCCTGGTGTGCTCCAGTCCGTGGGGTCGCAGTCAGTCACAACTGATCACACATGCATACACACAGAATCACATATTTCATACATATGATGGAATATATGATTCTATATAATATAGAGCTGAAATATGTAAAGATTATTTAGGAAACTGGATATGTTGTATTTATACATATAGTAACACACACATATATGATCACAGATAATAAAGTGATATATAATAATTAAAAATTAAAATATACTGTCTTTCATGTATCAGTTCAGTTCATTCGCTCAGTCGTGTCTGACTCTGCGATCCCATGGACCTGCAGCACACCAGGCTTCCCTGTCCATCACCAACTCTCAGAGCTTGTTCAGACTCATGTCCATTGAGTCTGTGATGCCATCCAACCATCTCGTCCTCTGTCATCCCCTTCTCCTCCTGCCTTCAACATTTGCCAGGATCAGGGTCTTTTCCAATGAGTCAGTTCTCTGCATCAGGTGGCCAAAGGATTGGATTTTCAGCTTCAGCATCAGTCCTTCCAATGAATATTCAGGACTGATTTACTTTAGGACTGACTGGTTGGATCTCTCTTTCATATATACTGAAAATCATATATGAACACTAAATTAAATATTGATATTTAGCCTCTTACCTTCTGAGATGGTCCACACTCTGTGGAGTGTCTCTCTCCCAGGGCTGCTCTCAATCTTTTGAGATGGATCACATTCTATCTTGGAATGTGCACCTCTCTAAATAAATCCCCTTCTTACCTATCACTTTGTCTCTCACTGAATTCTTTCTATGACAAGGCATAAAGAACTTGAGCTTCACTCAACTGACACCAGTTCTGGTTCTGGAGGAACTAACGCCCCTACTCAGGTGGAGGATGGAATGATGGCGCTGACCCTCCTGACTTCAGTCAACTAAAGCTTGGACTCTGTTGACCTTTGCCCCAATTCTATGCTGAATTCCCCTCTGCTCAAGCCCCTTCATGAATACGCACATACTCCTGGTTTAAAAATTACCCCCCTCAAAAAAATTATCCAGGGAGCAACTCCTTTGGAAAAAGATCCTTGTTCTCCTTACTTGGGACAAGTAATAAATCCTTCCTTCTCCCCACTGCCCTCCCACAAATTTGTAGTTCTTTACATCAAAGATTCCTCAATACATAAGTGATACTGGTAGAAATTTAAAGTGCACTTCAAATAATTCTTCTATCAAGGGATCTATTTTGGCAGTGCAGTTGTTCTTGGAGTATGGTCCGTGGACCCCTAGAGGAGCTCCAGGATTGTTTCGAGTGGCCCATGAGGTCAAAACTATTTTTATACTACTACTACTAATACCAGATTAAATAATTTTAACTTCTAAAGAATTTGTAGAATTACTCTCAACCCTTGAACAACATTTAGGTTACAGGTGCCCATCGTCTGTGCATGCAGTCAAAAATCCAAGTATAAATTAAGGTAGCTCTCGATGGAAGCAGTGCCGCATCCATGGATTCAACCACCTTTGGATCCGACTGTGTCGTACTGTTGTATTTACTATCGAAAAAACCCACCTGTATGTGGACCCACACAGTTCAGTCATGTTGTTCAAGGGTCGACTGTGTATGTGTTTTTAATTTTTTTCTTCTACATTCTAAAGAATGTACAATGCAATTTTCCAGAAGCTACAATGCAGTTTTCCAGATGCTGCCAAGTGGTTTTACCTGCCAATACTTTTGTACCATTAGTGCAAATATCAACATAGTGAAAAGGACAAAGAACATCTCATTATTATGAACTCAGTTTTGGACTTGCAAACGCTCTAAAAGACTCTCTGGTTCCCACCAGGGGGCTCCACATTCCACACATTGAAAACTGCAGTATTAGGGTAATGTATCTTACCAGCAGGTGACAGAAGGTATAATTTAGCACCTTCAAATTAATCCTAATCATAATTTAAGATATTTTGAGTTATAAAATGTAATCCTGGATTAGGCAAAACCTTCTCAGACATATTACAAACTACAAGAAACAAGAGAAGAAATAAATTGGAAGTCACGAAAACTTTAATGCTTCAAAGGTTCAGTTCAGATCAGTCGTTCAGTCATGTCACTCTTTGCAATCCCATGCACTGCAGCACACCAGGCTTCCCTGTCTATCATTAACTCCTGGAGCCTGCTCAAACTCATGTCCATAGAGTTGGTGATGCCATCCAACCA
Organism: Redunca redunca; assembly: GCA_006410935.1. Classification (NCBI taxonomy): domain Eukaryota; kingdom Metazoa; phylum Chordata; class Mammalia; order Artiodactyla; family Bovidae; genus Redunca; species Redunca redunca. Next base: position 174,060 of record SJYQ01008867.1, on the reverse strand, counting down.
TCTCATCCTCTGCCGTCCCCTTCTCCTCCTGCCTTCAATCTTTCCCAGCATCACAGGGTCTTTTCCAATTAGTCTTGGAAAAGAATTGGTCTTTTCCAATTCTTCGCATCAAGTGGCCAAAGTATTGGAGTTTCAGCTTCAGCATCAGTCCTTCCAATGAATATTCAGGACTGATTTACTTTAGGATGGACTGGTTGGATCTCCTTGCAATCCAAGGGACTCTCAAGATTCTTCTCCAACACCACAGTTCAAAAGCATCAATTCTTCAATGCTCAGCTTTCTTTATGATCCAACTCATATCCATCCATGACTACTGGAAAAACCATAGCTTTGACTAGACGGACCTTCAAAGGTTACCATCAAGTAAAAAGACAACCCACAGAATGGGAAAAGGTACGTATGTCTGATAAGTGACCTGTATCCAGAATATATAAAAACTCTTATAATAAGACAAATAATCAAACTTGAAATGAGTAAAAGAACTGAACAGACGTTTCTTCAAAGAAGAGATACAGTTAATAAGCACATGAGAAAATAGTGAATATCATGAACCATCAGGGCAATGTAAATCAAAACCCCAATGACATATAATTTCATATCCATTAGGATGGTTATAACTGAAAAGACAGATAACAAGTATTGACAAGGTTGTGAAGAAATTGGAAACCTCACACATTACTATGGGAATGTAAAATAGTACAGTCACTTTGGAAAGGAGTGTGGGAATTTCCTAGCAATTCTACTCCTAGATATATACCCAAGAGAAATAAACACATATATCCACACAAAGACCTATAAATGAAGGCTCAAATAGTCAGAAGATGGAAACAATGCAAATCTCTATCAACTGATGACTGGATAAAAAAATGTACCCCCATACAATTGAATATTATTCAGCTATAAAAAGGAATGAAGTACCAGTATATGCTACATCATAGATAAGCCTTGAAAACATCATGGTAAGTGAAGGAAGCCAGTCACAAAAGACCAAATATTATTTCATTTATATGAGATGAGATGTTCTGAATAGGTGGATCTATAAAGAAAGTAGATTGCTCCACAGGGTTGGGGCAGAGGAGAGTGAGAGAATGCTGAGTGACTACTAATGAGCATGGGGTTTCTTTTGCGAGTGATGAAAAAATGTTGTAACATTGATTATGACAATGGGTGCAAACTGAATTGTACATGTTTTAGAAAGATTTACTTATTTTATATTTGGGCTGTGGCGAGTCTTCATTGCTGTGTGTGGGCTCTCTCCAGTTGGGATGAGAGGGGGCTACTCTTTGTTGCGGCGCAAAGGCTTCTCACTGCCCTGGTTTCTCTTGTGGACTGTGGGCCCTAGGGCACAAGGCCTCAGTAGCTGCGGCTCCCGGGCTCCAGAGCGTAGGATCAGTAGTGGTGGTGCACGGGCTCTGCTGCTCCGTGGCATGTGGGATCTTCCTGGAGCAGGGATTGAACCCGTGTCCCCTGCATTGGCTTGCAGATTCTTAACCAGCGGACCATCAGGGAAGCCCTGAATCGTACATTTTTAAAAGTGACTTTTACGGTATGTGAATTATACCTAAATGAAACTGTTACATGCACACACAAGTCAGTGCCCTTATTATGACTTTAAGACTCTACATTGTCTAACCCTAACACTCTAACCTCATTTCCTACAATCAATCCCTTTCCTTTTCCACACTAACCTTCGCCTCAAAGATGTTATCAGGCATGTTGTCACCTCAGGTCTTTTACATTTGGTTTTATCTCTGCTTCAAATGTTCTTTCAGATACGTAAATTCTCCCATTCCTTTCAAGATTTTACCAAAAAATTACTTTCCAAATGAGATCTTCAACTCTTATCAAAATGAAAATTTCAACCTTCTCTGACATACCTTATCAATCTCCATTCTGCTTTTTTCTCTCTAGCATTTCCTATTATCTAAAATGCCAGATATTCTATTTCTTTATTTCTTATTATTTTTATTGAATAAAAAGTTCACTTACAGTACTATATTAGTTTCAGGTATCAGTTCAGTTCAGTTCAGTCGCTCAGCATGTCCAACTCTTTGCAACCTGAAGGACTTCAGCACGCCAGGCTTCCCTGTCCATCACCAACTCCCAGAGCTTGCTCAAATTCATGTCCATCCAAAAATCTCATCCTCTGTCATTATTTTCTCCTCCTGCCTTCAATTCCTCCCAGAATTTGGGTCTTTTCCAATGAGTCAGTTCTCTGTATCAGGTATCCAAAGTATTGGAGTTAAAGCTTCAGCATCAGTCCTTCCAATGAATATTCAGGTCTGATTTCCTATAGGATTGGCTGGTTTGATCTTCTTGCAGTCCAAGGGACTTTCAAAACTCTTCTCCAACATCACAGTTCAAAAGTATCAATTCTTTGGTGCTCAGCTTTCTTTATAGTCCAACTACTGGAAACAAACCATAGCTTTGACTAGACAGACCTTTGTCAGCAAAGTAATGTCTAATATGCTTTCTAGGTTTCTCATAGTTTTTCTTTCAAGAAGCAAGCATCTTTTAATTTCATGGCTGCAGTCGCCATCTGCAGTGATTGTGGAGCCGAAAAAATGTCTGTCACTGTTTCCATTATTTCCTCATCTATTCGCCGTGAGGTGACGGGACCAGATGCCATGATCTTAGTTTTCTGAATGTTGAGTTTTTAATGTTGAGTTCTGAATGTGGAGTGAAAATTTTCACTCTCCTCTTTCATTTTGATCAAGAGGCTCTTTAGCTCTTCAAGTTTTGCCACGTAAGAGTGGTGTCATCTGCATATCTGAGGTTATTGATATTTCTCCCAGCAATCTTGATTCCAGCTTGTACATCATCCAGCCCAGCATTTCGCATGATGTACTCTACATATAAGTTAAATAAGCAGGGTGACAATATACAGCCTTGATATACTCCTTTTCCTATTTGGAACCAGTCTGTTGTTCCATGTCCAGTTCTCACTGTTGCTTCCTGACCTGCATACAGATTTCTCAAGAGGCAGGTCAGGTGGTCTGGTAGTCCCATCTCTCTCAGAATTTTCCATAGTTGATTGTGATCCACACAGTCAAAGGCTTTGGCACAGTCAATACAGCAGAAATAGATGTTTTTCTGGAACTCTCTTGCTTTTTCGATGATCCAACAGATGCTGGCAATTTGATCTCTGGTTCCTCTGCCTTTTCTAAAACCAGCTTGAACATCAGGGAGTTCATGGTTCACGTATTGCTGAAGCCTGGCTTGGAGAATTTTGAGCATTTCTTTGCTAGCGTGAGAGATGAATGCAATTGTGTGGGAGTTTGAGCATTCTTTGGCATTGCCTTTCTTTGGGATTGGAATGAAAGTTGACCTTTCCCATTCCTGTGGCCACCACTGAGTTTTCTAAATTTGCTGACATTTTGAGTGCAGCACTTTCATAGCATCATCTTTCAGGATTTGAAAGAGCTCAACTGGAATTCCATCACCTCCACTAGCTTTGATCATAGTGATGCTTCTGAAGGCCCACTTGACTTCACCTTCCAGGATGTCTGGCTTTAGGTGAGTGATCACACTGATCACTCCTCAAGAAGGAATGGCAACCCACTCCAGTATTCCTGCCTGGAGAATCCCACGGATGGAGGACCCTGGTGGGCTACAGTCCACGGGGTCCCAGAGAGTCAGACATGACTGAGCTCACTCACTTCACTGTGTAATTGTAAGGGATATGATTTATGTCATACCTCAATGGTCTAGTGGTTTTCCCTACTTCCTTCAATTTAAGTTTGAATTTGGCATTAAGGAGTTCATGATCTGAGCCACAGTCAGCTCCAGGTCTTGTTTTTGCTGACTGTATAGAGCTTCTCCATCTTTGGCTGCAAAGAATATAGTCAATCTGATTTCAGTGTTGACCATCTGCTGATGTCCATGTGTAGAGTCTTCTCTTGTCTGTTGGAAGAAGGTGTTTGCTATGACCAGTGCGTTCTCTTGGCAAAACTCTATTAGCCTTTGCTCTGTATATCAAAGTCAAATTTGCCTGTTACTCCAGGTATTTCTTGACCTCCTACTTTTGCATTCCAGTCCCCTATAAGGAAAAGGACATCTTTTGGGGGGTGTTAGTTCTAAAAGGTTTTGTAGGTGTTCACAGAACCATTCAATGTCAGCTTCTTCAGCATTACTGGTTGGGGCACTGACTGTAATATTAAATTGTATTAGCGTGATATAGAATGGTTTGCCTTGGAAATGAACATTCTGTCATTTTTGACACTGCAGCCAAGTAATGCATTTCGGACTCTCTTCTTGACTATGAGGGCTCTTCTAAGGGATTCCTGCCCACAGTAGTAGATATAATGGTCATCTGAGTTCAATTCACCCATTCTAGTCCATTTTAGTTCGCTGACTCCTAGAATGTCGATGTTCACTCTTGCCATCTCCTGTTTGACCACTTCCAATTTGCCTTGATTCACGGACCTAACATTCCAGGTCCCTATGCAATACTGCTCTTTACAGCATCGGACCTTGCTTCCATCACCAGTCACATCCACAACTGGGTGTCGTTTTTGCTTTGGCTCTGTCTCTTCATTCTTTCTAGAGTTATTTCTCTACTGATCTCCAGTAGCATATTGGGCACCTACCGACCTGGGGAGTTCATCTTTCAGTGTTCTACCTTTTTGTCTTTTCATATTGTTCATGGGTTTCTGAAGGCAAGAATCCTGAAGTGGTATCAGTTCAGTTAAGTCACTCAGTCGGTCCGGCCCTTTGTGATCCTATGAACTGAAGCACACCAGGCCTCCCTGTCTATCACTGACTCCCGGAGTCCACCGAAACCCATGTCCATTGTGTCGGTGATGCCATCCAACCATCTCATCCTCTGTCGTCCTCTTCTCCTCCTGCCTTCAATCTTTCCCAGCATCAAGGTCTTTTCCAATGAGTCAGCTCTTCACATCAGGTGGCCAAGGTATTGGAGTTTCAGCTTCAACATCAGTCCCTCCAATGAACACCCAGGACTAATCTTCTTTAGGATGGACTGCTTTGATCTCCTTGCAGTCCAAGGGACCCTAAAGAGTCTTCTCCAACACTACAGTTCAAAAGCATCAATTCTCTGGCACTCAGCTTTCTTTATAGTCCAACTGTCACATCCATACATGACTCCTGGAAAAACCATAGCCTTGACTAGATGGACCTTTGTTGGCAAAGTAATGTCTCTGCTTTTTAATATGCTGTCTAGGTTGGTCATAACTTTCCTTCCAAGGAGCAAGCGACTTTTAATTTCATGGCTACAGTCACCATCCGCAGTGAGTTGGAGCCCAGAAAAATAAAGTCAGCCACTGATTCCCCATCTATTTGCCATGAAGTCATGGGAACAGATGCCATGATCTTCATTTTCTGAATGTTGAGCTTTAAGCCAACTTTTTCACTCTCTTTCACTTTCATCAAGAGGCTCTTTAGTTCTTTTTCACTTTCTGCCGTAAGGGTGGTGTCATCTGCATATCTGAGCTTATTGATATTTCTCCTGGCAATCTTGATTCCAGGTTGTGCTTCCTCCAGCCCAATGTTTCTCATGATGTACTCTGCATGTAAGTTACATAAGCAGGGTGACAATATAAGCCTTGACGTACTCTGCATATGTTAAATAAGCAGGGTAACAATATACGGCCTTGACGTACTCCTCTTCCTATTTGGAACCAGTTGTTGTTCCATGTCCAAAAGTGGTAATACTACACTGTAATTAGAAGATAATGGGTATAATTCCCCTGCTGTACAGTGTATCTTTGCAGTTTATTTTATACACAGTAGTTTGTATCTGTTAACCCCCAGTTTATCCTTCTGCACTTCCCTCTCCTCATTGGTAACCACAAGTTTGCTTTCTCTGTGAGTCTGTTTCTGTTTTGCACGTACATTCATTTGAATTTTTTAGATTCCACAAAAAAGTGGTATCATATGGTATTTGTCTTTCTCTGACTTATTTCACTAAGCATAATATTCTCTAGGTCCATCCACACAGCTGCAAATGGCAGAATTTCATTCTATTTTATGACTGAGTAATATTCCATTCTATATATATATGCCACATCTTCCTAAACCAATCATTCGTTAATGGGCAGTTGGATTGCTTCCAAGTCTTGGCTATTGTAAACAATTCAGCTCTGAACATTGGGGAACATGTATCTTTTTGAATTATGGTTTTCTTTGGGTACAAGCCCAGGAATGGGATTGCTAGGTTGTATGTCAGTTCTACTTATAGTTTTTCAGGCATCTCCATACTGTCTTCCAGTGCGAAGAAATAGAGGAAAACAATAGAATGGGAAAGACTAGAGATCTCTTCAAGAAAATTAGAAATACCAAGAGAACATGTCATGCAAAGATGGGCTCAATAAAGGATAGAAATGGTATGGACCTAACAGAAGCATAAGATATTAAGAAGAGGTGGCAAGAAAACACAGAAGAATTGTACAAGAAAGATCTTCACGACCCAGATAATCACAATGGTGTGATCACTCACCTAGAGCCAGACATCCTGGAAGGTGAAGTCAAGTGGGCCTTCAGAAGCATCACTACAAACAAAGCTAGTGGAGGTGATGGAATTCCAGTTGAGCTCTTTCAAATCCTGAAAGATGATGCTATTAAAGTGTTGCACTCAATATGTCAGCAAATTTGGAAAACTCAGCGGAGGCCACAGGACTGGAAAAGGTCAGTTTTCATTCCAATCCCAAAGAAAGGCAATGCCAAAGAATGCTCAAACTCCTGCACAATTGCACTCATCTCACATGCTAGCAAAGTAATGCTCAAAATTCTCCAAGCCAAGCTTCAGCAATACATGAACTGTGAACTTCCAGATGTTCAAGCTGGTTTTAGAAAAGACAGAGGAACCAGAGATCAAATTGCCAACATCCGCTGGATCATCGAAAAAGCAAGAGTTCCAGAAAAACAACTATTTCTGCTGTATTGACTATGTCAAAGCCTTTGACTGTGTGGATCACAATCAACTGTGGAAAATTCTGAGAGAGATGGGACTACCAGACCACCTGACCTGCCTCTTGAGAAATCTGTATGCGGGTCAGGAAGCAAGTTAGAACTGGACTTGGAATAACAGACTGGTTCCAAAAAGAAAAAGGAGTACATCAAGGCTGTATCCTCACCCTGCTTATTTAACTTAAATGCAGAATACATCACGAGAAACATTGGGCTGGATGAAGCACAAGCTGGAATCAAGATTGCTGGGAGAAATATCAATAACCTCAGATATGTAGATGATACCACCCTTATGGCAGAAAGTGAAGAGGAAATAAAAATCCTCTTGATGAAAGTGAAAGAGGAGAGTGAAAAAGTTGGCTTAAAACTCAACATTCAGAAAACGAAGATCATAGCATCTGGTCCCATCACTTCATGCCAAATAGATGGGGAAACAGTGCAAACAGTGGCAGACTTTATTTTGGGGGGCTCCAAAATCACTGCAGATGGTGATTGCAGCCATGAAATTACAAGACACTTACTCCTTGGAAAGAAAGTTTATGACCAACCTAGACAGCATATTAAAAAGCAGAGACATTACTTTGCCAACAAAGGTCCATCTAGTCAAGGCTATGGTTTTTCCAGGAGTCATGTATGGATGTGACAGTTGGACTATAAAGAAAGCTGAGCGCCAAAGAATTGATGCTTTTGAACTGTAGTGTTGGAGAAGACTCTTTAGGGTCCCTTGGACTGCAAGGAGATCAAACCAGATCATCTTAAAGGAGATCAGTCCTGGGTGTTCATTGGAGGGACTGATGTTGAAGCTGAAACTCCGGTACTTTGGCCACCTCATGCGAAGAGCTGACTCACTGGAAAAGACTGATGCTGGGAAAGATTGAGGGCAGAAGGAGAAGGGGACGACAAAGGATCAGATGGTTGGATGGCATCAGTGACTCAGTGGACCCAAGTAAACTCCGGGAGTTGGTGACGGACAGGGAGGCCTGGCGTGCTGAAGTCCATGGGGTCACAAAGAGTGGGACACTACTTTGCAACTCAGTAACAACAAACATTGTTTTCCAGTTGCTGCAACAATTTACATTTCTACCAATAGCGTATAAACGTTCTCTTTTCTCCACATCCTCCCCAACATTTGTTATTTGTAGACTTTTGATGATAGCCATTCTCACAGGTGTGAGGTGACACCTCATTGTGGTTTTGATTTGCATTTCTCTTATGATTAGCAAAGTTGAGCATGTTTTCGTGTACCTGTTAGCCATCTGTATGACTTCTCACGAAAAATGTTAATTTAGGTCTTCTCATTTTTGATTGGTTTGTTTGCTCTTTGAGTTGTATAAGCTGTTATATATTTTTAATATTAACTCCTGTCACATCATTTGCAAATATTTCTCACACTCTATAGTTTTTTTTCATTTTGTCAATAGTTTCCTTTGCTGTGCAAAAGGTTTTTAAGTTTAAATAGGTCTAATTCATTTATTTTTGCTTTTATATCTTTGCTTTAGGAGACTAATCAAAAAAAATTGCTATGATTTATGTCAAACAGTGTTTTTTTTCTTTAGGAGTTTTATGGATTTTGGTCTTACATAGGTCTTTAAAGCATTTTGAGTTTATTTTGCATGTGGTATGAGGGAATATTCTAACCTCACTATTTTAAATGTAGCTTTAGTTTTCCCAGTACCACTTGTTGAAGAGACTGTCTTTTCTCCATTATATATTTTTGATACCTTTGTTGTAGATAATTGACCATAGGTGTATGGATTCATTTCTGGGCACAGCATTGATCTATAAGTCTGCTTTTTTGCTAGTATCACACTGTTTTGATTACTGGAGCTTAGGAGTATAGTCTAAAGTCTAAGAGGGTTATATGACCAGTTTGAAGATGGTTTTAGTATGGTAGATCATAGTAACAACGGTAATGAAGATTAGACATAGACTGCGCTTATTGTTGGCCTTTTTAAAGATGAAAAGCCATAAATTAATCAATCTTATTCTCTCACATTGACATGAGTAAAGTGGATTAATAACAGAATTCTAAAAGATGAACTATGGAATGTTTACAATATATACTCTACTGAGTACATATGTACTATCCTTTTCAATCCTCACAATAACTCTATAAGTTTCTTATCTTCCATATGTTGATAAGGAAATTGAGATACAAACATATTAGTAGCCATACTGACATCATAAAGTTGCTAAGTGACGGATCCTAGATTAATATCCAATGCCTGAGCTCTGAGCTAGCTTTTCTTGTCATCAGATTTGGCTAAGAGGGATCAGCTTCAAGGTCTACAGTAGTCCCCAAAGTACCCCAATCTCCCCTAAAAACAAGTGTCAAGTTACACACAAGAACTTGGAGGGACAGAAAAGTAATTATGCTGTATGAAAAATGCCAATCTTAAAAGGTTACAAACTGTATGATTTTAATTTTTATAACCTTCGTGACAAAATTATACAGATTGAGAACAGATTAGCTGTTGAGTGCAAGGCTTTAATTGTGCAAAAATTGTGCAAGACAATTCTTCCTTCCAACCAAGTGAGGACTGGAGCCACAGGTAGTTTTCTCGTTGCTACCAGAGATATATATACACTATATACAATTTTCTACCAATTCCAAAGAACGAAATATGCATTATTTTCTAATTATAAACAAATGTATGAGTGTAGACTCAAGAAGACAGCAATTGTGTTCATCAAAGAGCAAATGCAGTCATCTTAAAAGGGATCGACGGTTGATGATGAATCATTTTCGTACCCCTAGCCCCTACGCGACCCTTCGACACCAAGTAAAACCTGGGCCCCAAAGGCCTGACCTCACCCTTAGTTCGTCCCCAAATCACACTCAGACTCCCTGAGGGGAGCAAATGGCCCAGGTTCACATCTCATGTGAACTGCCATGCCCTGAGCCAGATTCCGGGGGAGATGGGGCCTGGTAACCCCCCGATACCCTGGCCCTCACTTGATCGGCTCTGTAGCCTTCCAGAGCTCCGAGGTGAGTGAGGGCCGCCACAGCCTCCCCTTCCCCACCTCCTGATGGCCGGTTCTTCCCCTGCTCCCCAGTTGAGTTACCTGTCACAGACCAGCGAGTCCGTAAGGAAACCACGTGACGACGCCGAGCAGTTAACGGCCATCCTAGCTCTGAGCTTGCGGCTCGTGGTGTGGCTGAACATGCGCTTCTCTCAGCCAATCAGAAGCAAGGGGGAACTGGCGGGCGCCTCTGAGTGGCTAGCCTGAAGGTGCAAGTCTTGCAGCCAATCAGAGCCAAACGGGCTCAGAGGCAGCGGCTCGGTGGGAGTGTGTCCTTTAGTTTGAGGCGGGAAGTTTATCCAGAGGTGAGGTCCCCAGGAGGGACTCGTGTAGGGGCGGCCGCCTCTTGGCCAGTTAGGGTCAACAAAAAGGGGCATGTCTTGGGGATACATGCGGGGCAAGGGCTACAGGGACATCTAGGCATCTCACCATTGTGCTGTCAGGCTCAGCGCTGTGAGCAAAAGGAGGCTGAATATATCCGATCGTAAATTCACACTGATTCCTCTGCCATAAATGCCCTTCTCGCTTTCCTTCGCAGTTAACTCCAGATCTTCTTTCAAAGGCCAGAGTAGTGCCATCTTCTCCTTCTCCTCTAAGCCTCCTCCAACCTAGTAGCCTCTGATCTCAGGCATACTGACCTTAGTCATCCTGCATGGACACTGCCTGCTATTGTGCCACTCCCTACCACATAAGACTAGGAGCTTGTCACACAGCCAGGAAGTGAAGGCAGGTTGCGTAATAACAGCTTGTAAGGGCTCTGGAGAACGAGACCAAGCCTCACTCAGAGCCAGGTTTCACAGCCATCAGATTCCTGGCCTCAGGGAGGAGAATTAACCCCTCTGAGTTCAGCTTGCTCATCTGCACAAGGGAGGAAAATGCAAAAGTCTCCATTTGAATTGTTGGATGACTTCAACTGTAACAGGACAGATAAACGCACCCCAGGCTCTTGTCATTTCCATAACTGTCTGAAGAATGGGAGGAGTTCAGGGCTGAGGAGTGGGAAGGGGATCACTAGCATCTTCTGATTCCTAAAGGCTTCTTTGTCGTTGTTGTTTACTTGCTAAGTCGTGTCCGACTCATTGGGACCCCATGGTCTGTAGACCACCAGGCTCAGCTGTCCATGGGATTTTTCTCGACAGGGTTGCCATTTCCTTCTCCAGGCAATCTTCCTGACTTAGGGATCAAACCCACATCTCTTGCATTGGCAGATGGATTTTCTCCTGAGCCACTGGGGAAGCCCAAAGGTTTCTTTCATTTCAGTTAAATTCAGTCGCTCAGTCATGTCCGAATCTTTGCGACCCCACGAACTTCAGTACGCCAGGCCTGCCTGTCCATCACCAACTCCCGGAGTTCACCCAAACTCATGTCCATTGAGTTGGTGATGCCATCCAACCATGTCATCTTCTGTTATCGCCTTCTCCTCCTGCCCTCAATCTTTCCCAGCGTCAGGGTTTTTTCAAATGAGTTAGCTCCTCACATCAGGTGGCCAAAGTACTGGAGTTTCAGCTTTGACATCAGTCCTTCCAATGAACACCCAGGACTGATCTCCTTTAGGATGGACTGCTTTGATCTCCTTGCAGTCCAAGGGACTCTCAAGAGTCTTCTCCAACACCACAGTTCAAAAGCATCAATTCTTCTGTGCTCAGCTTTCTTTATAGTCCAACTCTCACATCCATACATGACCACTGGAAAAACCATAGCCTTGACTAGACGGACCTTTGTTGCCAAAGTAATGTCTCTGCTTTTCAATATGCTGTCTAGGTTGGTCATAACTTTCCTTCCAAGGAGCAAGCAACTTTTAATTTCATGGCTACAGTCACCATCTGCAGATTTTGAAGCCCCCCAAAATAAAGTCAGCCACTGTTTCCACTGTTTCCCCATCTATTTGCCATGAAGTCATGGGACCGGATGCCATGATCTTAGTTTTCTGAATGTTGAGCTTTAAGCCAACTTTTTCACTCTCTTCTTTCACTTTCATCAAGGGGCTCTTTAGTTNTCCAGCTTGAACATCTGGAAGTTCACGGTTCACGTGTTGCTAAAGCCTGGCTTGGAGAATTTTGAGCATTACTTTGCTAGCATGTGAGATGAGTGCAATTGTGCAGGAGTTTGAGCATTCTTTGGCATTGCCTTTCTTTGGGATTGGAATGAAAACTGACCTTTTCCAGTCCTGTGGCCTCCGCTGAGTTTTCCAAATTTGCTGACATATTGAGTGCAGCACTTTAATAGCATCATCTTTCAGGATTTGAAAGAGCTCAACTGGAATTCCATCACCTCCACTAGCTTTGTTTGTAGTGATGCTTCCAAAGGCCCACTTGACTTCACATTCCAGGATGTCTGGCTCTAGGTGAGTGATCACACCATTGTGATTATCTGGGTCATGAAGATCTTTTTTTGTATAGTTCTGTGTAGTCTTGCCACCTCTTCTTAATATCTTATGCTTCTGTTAGGTCCATACCATTTCTGTCCTTTATTGAGCCCATCTTTGCATGACATGTTCCCTTGGTATCTCTAATATTCTTGAAGAGATCTCTAGTCTTTCCCATTCTATTGTTTTCCTCTATTTCTTTGCACTGATCACTGAGCAAGGCTTTCTTATCTCTCACTGCTATTCTTTGGAACACTGTATTCAAATGTGTATATCTTTCCTTTTCTCCTTTGCTTTTTGCTTCTCTTCTTTTCAAAGCTATTTGTAAGGCCTCCTCAGACAGCCATTTTACTTTTTTGCAATTCTTTTTCTTGGGGATGGTTTTGATCGCTGTCTGCTGTACAATGTAATCAACCTCCATCCATAGTTCATCAGGCAGTCGGTCCATCAGATCTAGTCCCTTAAATGTATTTCTCACTTCCACTGTATAATCATGAGGGATTTCATTTAGGTCATACCTAGATGGTCTAGTGTTTTTCCCCACTTTCTTCAATTTAAGTCTGAATTTGGCATTAAGAAGTTCATGATCTGAGCCACAGTCAGCTCCTGGTCTTGTTTTTGTTGACTGTATAGAGCTTCTCCATCTTTGGCTGCAAAGAATATAATCAATCTGATTTCGGTGTTGACCATCTGGTGATGTCCATGTGTAGAGTCTTCTCTTGTGTGTTGGAAGAGGGTGTTTGCTATGACCAGTGCATTCTCTTGGCAAAACTCTATTAGCCTCTGCCCTGCTTCACTCTGTACTCCAAGACCAAATTTACCTGTTACTCCAGGTGTTTCTTGATTTCCTACTTTTGCATTCCAGTCCCCTATAATGAAAAGGACATCTTTGTGGGGTGTTGGTTCTAAAAGGTCTTGTAGGTCTTCATAGAACCATTCAACTTCAGCTTCTTCAGTGTTACTTGTTGGGTCATAGACTTGGATTACCGTGATATAGAATGGTTTGCTTTGGAAATGAACAGAGATCATTCTGTCATTTTTGAGATTGCATCCAAGTACTGCATTTTAGACTCTTTTCTTGACTATAAGGGCTACTCCATTTCTTCTAAGGGACTCTTGCCCACAGTAGTAGATATAATGGTCCTCTGAGTTCAATTCACCCATTCCAGTCCATTTTAGTTCGCTGATTCCTAGAATGTCGACATTCACTCTTGCCATCTCCTGTTTGACCACTTCCAATTTGCCTTGATTTACGGACCTAACATTCCAGGTTCCTATGTAATATTAATCTTTACAGCATCCAACCATGCTTCTATCACCAGTCACATCCACAACTGGGTGTTGTTTTTACTTTGGCTCCATCCCTTCATTCTTTCTGGAGTTATTTCTCCACTGATCTCCAGTAGCATATTGGGCACCTACCAACCTGTGTCCTATCTTTTTGCCTTTTCATACTGCTCATGGGGTTCTCAAGGCAAGAATACTGAAGTGCTTTTCCATTCCCTTCTCCAGTGACCACATTCTGTCAGAACTCTCCACCATGACCTGTCCGTCTTGGGTGGCCCCACACGGCATGGCTTAGTTTCATTGAGTTAGACCAGGCTGTGGTCCATGTGATCAGATTGGCTAGTTTTCTGTGATTGTGGTTTCAGTCTGTCTGCCCTCTGATGCCCTGTCGCAACACCTACAGTCTTACTGGGGTTTCTCTTACCTTGGACATGGGGTATCTCTTCACGGCTGCTCCAGCAAAGCATAGCCACTGGTCCTTACCTTGGACGTGGGGAGTCTCCTCTTGGCCACTGCTCCTGACTTTGGACGTGGGGTATCTCCTTTCAGCCCCTTTAGCACCATGCAAGGTTTCTTTAGGAAAAGACATTTCCAGATTGCGGGCAGCTCAAGATGGCATCAATAGAACTGGGCCCAGCAGACGAAAGCCCCAGGAAAATGGCCTCAGGGGTGAAGTCCCCATACCAGGAGGGTTCCAATAGGAAAAGGATATGTCTGGACCTGACAAAAAACCCACAAGGGGATTTCCCTGGTGGTCCAGTGGTTGGTTAAGACTCTGTGCTTCCACTGCAGGGGGCACAGGTTCAATCCTGGTCAAGGAACTAAGATCCCTGCTGCATGGCCTAAAGAAAAAAAACCCTTCAGACTTTATCCTAGACTCAGAACCTGTGACTGAGAAAGGAAGACATTCTGCAGCATTTTCCCTTCTGAACCAAACCTCATCGTGTCTAACATGAGAACACTGGGCTGAACATCTTTAGGGGGGGCAACTGGGCTAGGAAGGGCAGTACAACCTTGGGAAAAAACTCAACGCCCCCAAACCCTTCCACTGTACATCCTTGACCTCATGCCCATTCATGAGGAACGGCTTCTCCCATCCCACCCCAACATCCTCCATCACGTCTCTCAGTGTTTCCTCCACGTTCAACATACTAAGTACTAAATACTAAAATCTGGCTGTTTCCTGAGAACACTGATTTTTCTCTAACCTTCTCTCCAGCGACTGTTGTTTCTCAAACACTGCTGCTGCTAAGTCTCAAACACTACTGGTTCTAAAATATTCGGAGAAGAAGAAAAAGATCAGAAAGGTGCAATGTCTGAGCAGGGAGGAGACGAGAACTCTGAGCCCCAAAGTAAAACAGCTTCAGTTATGAGCAGGCAGGAGCATCTGAATTAGGGGGTCTCTGAAAGTTGGGGTTTCTGGCCTGGGGTCCACAGAGGTCGTTTCCCCATGGCTGAATGATGAAATCTAGGGCAGAAGAGATGGAAGCTTGATTCCTTGATTCACCAGAACCAAAATATAGAAAGGTTTTTGACCCCAGGTTGGAACCATGCCCTTGGGTTTGGGCTCCTGCCTGACATATAGGGAAAGTCACTCAACCTCTGGATGAACTTCCAGCCCCACCTATCACCAAGCCTTTCGGGTCTCCACTAACATGTTTTCCCTCAGATTTTCTTAGCTTCAGCTCTTTCCAACTATTCCTAGTCCCCCAGCTTTGGGTCTGTCTCCTGCTTCTCATCCCTGGCCCTGGCCTCCTGCACCTGCCATAGAACCATTCCCCCAACTTTGGGCAATTCTGACACCCTTATCATCCCACCCACCCAAGCCAAACCACTGAGCTGAGATCCAAGGCACCTGTCCCTTCTGGGCAATGTGGTCAAAGGATACAGGAAGAAATAGCATGATGGTGAGGCTAGGAGAGGAGGGACAGCAGAGAGGGAGGGTTTTGTAGTTCTGCATATAAGAGGAGAAGCATAGTGAGAGAGGAAATAAAGAGGAATGAGTTTGGGACTTCCCTGGTGGTCCAGTGGCAAAGACTCTGCGCTTCGAATATAAGGGACCCGGGTTTGACCCCTGACTCGGGGACTAGATCCCACATGCTGCGACTAGGAGTTTGAATGCTACAACTAGAAGGTCCGGCATGCAGCAAAATAAATACATAAATATTATAAAAAAGAAAGAGACTTGAAATGTTTGAATATTTGACTGTAGAATGAACTAATGAATGAGCAAAGGGGCATTGCCAAATCTCTAGTCTGAAGTGTGACAAGGGAATTTCCCCTGGCAGGTGTGAGGAGGTTGCTCAAGGAAGCCAGCTGGCAGGGAGAAGATGTGCTGTTTCACAACTTGTTTTGGGTGGTGTTGGCAGAGATTCCTGGAGAACTGACAAATATGAAAATGAACTCTTCGGTTCATAGTCATACCTGAACACATACACACACACACACACAGACCTGCATATCTGGCATGATCAACAATAATATATAAGAAAAAAAAATAAAGAAAAAAGAATCAAAGAATATACATATTTAGTGGAAAATTCATATAAAAAGTAGTAAAATAGAACAGAATAAAAATTTAAAAACAGAAAGGAACCCAAAGTAGTAAGCAGTGCCTCTTCCAAAAAAATTTTTTTAAATTAATTTTTACTGGACAATGGTTGATTTTTCCAGTAGTCCTGTATGAATGTGAGAGTTGGACCATAATGAAGGCTGAGTGCCAAAAAATTGATGCTTTTGAACTGTGGTGCTGGAGAAGACTCTTGAGAGTCCCTTGGATGGCAAGGAGATCAAACCAGTCAATCCTAAAGGAAATCAGTCCTGAATATTCATCAGAGGGACTGAGGCTGAGGCTCCAATATTTTGGCCACCTGATATGAAGAGCCGACTCATTAGAAAAAGCTCTGATTCTGGGAAAGATTAAAGGCAGGAGAAGGGGACAACAGAGGATGAGATGGTTTGATGGTATTACTGACTCAATGGTGTTAGCTTTTTTTTGGAGTTTGAGTAAGCTCCGAAAGAAAGGCAAGCCTGGCGTGGTGCAGTCCATGGGGTTGCAAAGAGTCAGACATGACCCAGCCACTGAACGACAATAGTTGATTTACAATGATAGTTTCAGTATGAATCAGCAAAGTGAATCAGTTATACCCATGTATGTGTCCAATCTTTTTCAGATTTTTTTCCCATATAAGCCATTACAGAATATTTAGAGTTCCCTGTGCTATACAGCAGGTCCCTATATATTTTTAATATATATATACATATTGTATATATATACAATGTACTCATTGTACATATAGACACACAATATACAGATTGTATATATACAAACACAATACACTCATTGTGTATGCTGCTGCTGCTGCTATGTTGCTTCAGTCGTGTCTGACTCTGTGCGACCCCATAGACGGCAGCCCACCAGGCTCCTATGTCCCTGGGATTCTCCAGCCAAGAACACTGGAGTGGGTTGCCATTTTCTTCTCCAATGCATGAAAGTGAAAAGTGAAAGGGAAGTCGCTCAGTCATGTCTGACTCTTCCAGATTCCATGGACTGTAGCCCACGAGGTTCCTCTATCCATGGGATTTTCCAAGCAAGAGTACTGGAGTGGGGTGCCATTGCCTTCTCCTCGCTGTGTATATATAGACATATATACACAATATACTCATTGTATATAATATATATATACAATATACTCATTGGAAAAGACTGATGCTGGGAAGGATCGAAGGCAGGAGGAGAAGGGGTTGACAGAGGATGAGAGGGTTGGATGGAATCACTGACTATATGGACATGAGTTTGAGCAAACTTCAGGAGTTGGTGATGGACAGGGAAGCAGTGCCTACCAAGGAATTGTTTTTGTTTTTGTTTTTTGTGTTTTTTTTTGGCTTACAAAGTGCTTTGATAGAGGCAAGCAGTGATTTCACCAAAAAAACAGTGCCCTATAGCAGGTACCCCCACCTCCAGGATCTAATGCCTGATGACCCGAGGTGGTTGTTTAGTCATGAAGTCACATCTGACCCTTTGCGACCCCATGGTCTAGTCCACCAGGCTCCTCTGCCCGTGGGATTGTCCAGGCAAGAACACTGGAGTGGGTTGCCATTTCCTCCTCCAGGGAATCTTCCTGGCCCAGGGATCGAACCCGTGTCTCCTGCATTGATGTTGAGCCACCAGGGAAGCCCATACTCTTCCAAGGTGGGCTTCTGCCTTTATCTTGCCCTCACTTGCTTTAGGAAAAATGTCCTGGAGGGAGATCTAGTTGGGAGAGTATGTTGCTCTGTGGAAGGTGCAGTGAATATGGGTGGGGATTCTGCTGGAACTGGCTGGGAACCTCGACGTGCTGGCACCTGCCCAGCCCTCCCGGCTGGGGGACAGACAGTATGTTCCGGGCGGATCCCTCCTCCTTTCTCTCCTCATTCCCATCCCAGGCCTTAACATTATAGGCACATTCCTAAACTGGGTTCCCAAACCTGATGAGATCTCTCAGTCCAGATTAGAGCGTGTGCTAGCCCCTCCCAGCTAACCCCAACTCATCTGGCAGGTGGTGGTCCAGGGTGCTGTTGAACTCTCCTCAAGCAGTAGGGTCTGTCCCTGCCCAGAACACACTGTAAAAACTTAAAAAGTGTTGGGAATTCCTTGGAAGTCCAGCGGTTACGACTCCACAATTCCATTGCATGGGGCACCGGTTCGATCCTGGGTCAGGGAAATAAGATCCCCCAAGACACCCTCGGCCAAAAAAAGAAAACAGTTAAAAGTTTCAGATTCAATGATAGTTCGGTCCAGTGAAAATACGGTCTGTAGCCTTTTGTAACAAGGATATTGCACATTACTAGAAATAGAATTCGTGTTACCTGTGATAGCCATTTTAAAACATGCTATCAACTCTACTTCAATAACATTGTTTTTTAATGTTGGGAATGCTTGACTGTGAAAGTTGCCAAGATAAGCCTCCAATCACTGAAATCAAAGTTGACATCTTCTGAGTCGAACAGTAGGAAATTACCCCATCCAAGAAAATAGAATTGTTAGGCCACCTGTTCCAGCAAGCCCTATTGAAGGGCTTGGTTGAGCAGAAAGTACATTCACATCACGGAATCCACCAAGTGAGAGAGTTAAGAGTGGGTGAACACCCAGCCAAAATTACGTCTGTATGATTTTGGATTAACAAGGTCATGTTCATATTTGTCCATGTTGCAGGAATATTTGCCTCCAAACCTAGCTCAAAACCCACACATCTTCCCCATCAAAAGGCAACCTCCCCACCTCCTTTCTGCTAGGAACGCCCTCATTCTGGCATTAGGCTGGGCGTGCGGAATCAAGAGTAAGCCTATTTTGGCAATCCCCTGGTGGCCCAGTGGTTAGGATTCTGCACTTCCACTACAGGGGAGATGGGTTTGATCCCTGGTCTGGGAACTAAGAACCTGAGTGCTCTGGGCACCCCACCTACACACCACCCCCCCCCAAAAAACCATGAAACAAAAAAAACACAAATATGTAGTATTGTTTTGAGCTTTTTTCAAACATGTAAAAGTCTTACTGTTTGGAGAAGGAAATGGCAACCCACTCCAGTATTCTTGCCTGGGAAATCCCATGGACAGAGGAGCTTGGCGGGCTACAGTCCATGGGGTTACAAAAGAATTGGACACGACTTAGTGATTAAACAAGATCATCCTAAAAATACTTTTAAGAGTAAAGGATATTTTCTTACCTCCATTGTTGCTTTAAAAATAGCATTACAAATATAAAATTAATATGCCCAGTGTTAATAAAAGACAAAGTAACTAAAAGTTATTATAGATCCAGCTCTTCTCTGAGACAAACATTATATATTGGCTTCTAATTTATAATGGTTAATTTCATCAAATATCATTTGACTTTGGCTGGCCCTTTATAGTTTGCATAAAATGAAGTTGATTTTCTTCAATTCTGTGATTTAGGTATTTTCCATATTGAGCAAATAATTTGAACTTATATTTCAAAAAAGGTATACCGTCAAGTCCCCCTGAAACCAGCTCCTTCGTCTTTTAAATGTACCCACAGTCAGCTCCTGGTCATTCATTTTATAGTCTGATGAATAAATATATCATGTGTACTCTTATCTTGTGCGATTCTCTCCAAAGCACACTCTGGGAGGTCAAAGGACGGATCTCAGTGCATACCCACGTCTTCCATTCACTAGGTATTGACAAATACCCCTGCCAACAGTTGTCCACTCCCACCAGCTGTGTATGACAGTTCTAGCACTTGCTATGAGACTTCAACATTTTTGTCAAACTTTTGAGTACCAAATGCTATCTTATTTTTGTTTAGTTTTATTTCCCTGATCTCTAGTGCAGCTGAGCTCTATAAATTACCTAACTGATCCTTTGCCTATTTTTTTTTAAATTGGACTGTATTTTCCTTATTGATGTGTAATTCTTTAAATATTCTGGAATATTACTTGCTGTTATTTAGACCTTTATAAGGGGCTTCCCTGGCGGCTCTGTGGTAAAGAAGCTGCCTGCAATGTAGGAGACAGACACAGGAGACTTGGGTTCGATCCCTGGGTCAAGAAGATCCCCTGGAGATGGGAATGGCAACCACTCCAGTATGGCCTGGAGAATTCCATGGACCGAGGAGCCTGGTGGGCTACAGTCCACTGGGTCACAAGTTGGACATGACTGACCTTTAGGTTTTCATACCTTTATAGGTATCTTCTCCAAGGCCAAGCCTTCTCTCTTTTTGCTTTTTAATGATATTCATTGGACTGATCTTTTAAGATTTTAAAAGTAACAACTGTACATATTTTGGTCACATGTACATCTTTGGTTGGCTGGGTGTGTTTGCCTCATTCCTAAATCCGGGCTGGTGATGCTGCCTTCCTTAGAATACTGCCTGAGGTCCTGGAAGAGGGACCAGAACTCAGCAAGGGCTCACCAGGCCCAAGAATTAGACCTGCTGCAAAGTGGCACCATAACACTACCACTTACAACTTTCAGGATAGGCTAGCCATGTGGCCCTCCCAATACAAGTCCAGAAAAACCAATCAAACCTTTTCATTTAAGCATTAATTTTTAATATAACTCAATGTACTGATTTGTGTACTGTGCCTTTTCATACTGAGATTATTCATATACCACTGAATTCACCCACTTACTTATAAAAACCATCACCATTGCATAGTTCTAGATGATTGCATCATTTGAGAGAAATCCCAGGAGGATGTGGGATCGCAGGGGAAGGTTATGCATGTGTGCGGGTAGAAGGCCTGTGGGAAATCTTGTGCCTTCGTCTCAATTTATGTTATGAACCTAAAACTGTTCTTCAAAATAAAAATTGCCTTACCCATCCCCCCAAAAAAAGGAAAGTTGGGAACTTCCCTGGTGGTCCAGTGGTTAGCTAGGCAGTTTCACTGCTGGGACCTGGCTTCCATCCCTGGTTGGAGAAAGATCCTACATGCCACAGGATATGGCCAAAAAGAAAATTTAAAAAATAAAGGTGTTTTAGGGACTTCTCTGGTGGTCCAGTGGCTAGGCTAGGACTCTGTGCTCCCAATACAGGGGGGGAGCTGGGTTTGATCCCTGGGAGAACTAGATCCCACGTGCCGCAATTAAGATGCAGTGCAGCCAAATAAATAAAAATGTATTTTTTTTATGTTAAAAAAAGTCTTGGTATTCATCTGTTTTGCAAACACTGCATGGACCCAATCTGACCTGACCAGAATACGAGGTCTGGACCCTCCATCACACATGTCCCTTTCATGACGGCAGTGTACACACTCTTCTTTACTCTCGAATCAAGGACCACACAGACACAGCCTTTCCATGGAAAAAAACCCTCGTTTATTTGATTAAACAAAAATAAAATAAGCTGCATAGGAACAATTTTAAAGTCCAAAGAGACACCAACTTTGTTTTAAGGCTGCAGTAGCTGATACATCATCTCCTTGCTACCTTGTCCAGCCTCCTCTGTGGACCACGGCGATACATTCAGAAGCCTGTTAGCTAACACAGGAGTTTTTGAACACTTTCCCATCGGTTCTTCACCTGCTCATTGCCTGTCATGCCTGAGGCCTGCAGTGTATCATTTAAAAGTAAAACTCCAGAAGGGAGGAGGAAAAAAAAAAAAACCCACCCAAACAAGAACCCACCTTAAAGGTCTGGGGAAAACCCTTCACTTCCCCAGTTCTTCACTTAATGGACAGGATCCACACCACTGCTGCAATGCCCATTTTGGAAAGTGTCAAGAGGCAGTCAGCAACCAGGAGGGCTTGCAGCATAGGATTCTGTGGCCCAGGCAGTCAGTCTGGTGGTGCATATTCCTTACACCATGTCTGCCTTAAAAAAAAGACTTATCTTAGTCATTCTAATCTCAGGCAACATGCCCATGTTAATTTCTCCAAATTTGCATTTGCTTTTCTCACAAAAACAAAACAAAAAAACCCCTCAACCAAGCCATGTGTTCTACACTTTCAAATTTAAAGCATTTTGTTGACCGGGCATGACAGCTAATGGACAGTATTAAGCAAGATTCATTAAAAAAAAAAACAAAAAAAAACCAACAACAAACACTAACAACCCTCCCACCACCCGAATGTACCTAACATGCTAGTGAAAAACAACATCCCTTGCCCACCCACCCTCTCACCTGCATTGAATTGGGGAAAAGAAGAAAAAAAAAAAAA
>SJYQ01008867.1:9354-148628 GCA_006410935.1 Redunca redunca | reverse complement strand
AAAAAAAAAAAGATTTTTCCCATAAAGATCAAGATCACACAACACAACCTAACCCCATAAACACAGTATTCTTAAGAACACAAATACTCTACAATTAAGAATCTTAAATCCTATTTTTCCATGTTTTATAGTTTCTGTTTTTCTTTTTCCACTTAGTAGTTTTCTCAGGTTTCCTTGGCTCAATCTACAGAATGCACCCCACCGCACACATCCAGTGCCCCCCACACCAGCCACAGAGATGCTAGGCTTGTGCGTGTCACACCCCGTGGAGGGAGGAGGGAAACCCCCACTGAGCAAGTGTGGGAGGAGGCAGAGGGCCTGTCAGAGAAGGAAATGTAAAAGGTTTCTGAGGTAGATAGAGATATCACTTCACAGGCTCAATCCCTGCAGAAAAGATAAGTACATTCATCTGTAAAAAAATAAAGATGAGGTAGGACGTAAGCAATGTTGTACTTTTCTTGTTGTCTTTCAAACAAAAGCAAAAAAAAAAAAAAAAATTTTTTTTCCCTGAGACAGTTTCCTCTTTGAAATTCAAAAGGAGGGGGAAGAGACAGAGAGGAGAGATGGATACGCGCGCACCCCAAACACGGAAGCCCAGGAAACGTGATTAGAAGATGAGGATTCGATTGTTGCCGAAGTCCACCACGACGATCATCCCGTCCGGTGTGACCGCTATGCCGGAGGGCCGGTCCATCTGCCCGAAGCCACTGCCCTGGGCGCCGAACTTGCACAGGAAGCTGCCATTGGACTCGAACATCTGCACCCGGTGGTTCCTGGAGTCGGCCACGATGATGCGCCCCTCCTGATCCACAGCCACGCCCTGCGGCCGCAGGAACTGCCCATTGCCCGTGCCCTCGGAGCCCAGGAAGCGGGCCGACTGGCAGTCCGGGTGGATGACCAGGAGCCGGTGGTTGTTGAAGTCGGTGACCACCAAGTGGCCCTCATGGTTGAAAGCCACGCCCCGCGGGGAGTCAAAGTGCTTCCAGAGAGCCCCCTCGAAGCCATACTTATTCAGGAAGACCCCGTCGGGCCCAAACAGCTGAATGCGGTGGTTCCGCGTGTCTGAGACCAAGATCTTGCCCTCGGAATTCACCGCCACGTCCCAGGGGTAGTTGAACTGCCCATTCTTGGTGCCCTTCTCCCCGAACTTGAGGAGGAACTGGCCCTCGAAGGTGAAGATCTGGATGCGATGATTGTCCTTATCGGCCACCACGATCCTGCGGGAGGCATCGCACGCCACCCCAGCAGGCCGGTCGAACTGCCCCGGCCGGGAGCCCAGCGTGCCGAACTTGTGGTGGAAGGTGCCGCACGGCTTGAACACCTGGATGCGGTTGTTGCTGCGGTCCGCCACCACGATGTAGCCCTCCTTGTCCACGCTCACGCCCCACGGGCGGCAGAGCTTGCCGTCGCTGTCGCCCTCGCTGCCAAAGCTCAGGCCGGGGAGCCCAATGCCCACGTAGCTGCGGCCAGACTTGACCACCACCTTAAAGGGGCTGTTCTCGATGTGCTGGTTGCACAGGGTGACGGACACCAAGTGCTCCCCCTCCAGCTGCGGCCGGTAGCTCACCACGTACGTCCCGTTCTGCTGGTCGCTCACCTCCGCGCCAAACAGGTTGCCGTCGGGGCCCAGGACCACAGCCGACATGAGGTCACCCCCCGACAGCCGTGGCTCCCCGTCGTGGTCGTAGCCGATGACGGTGAAGGAGGCCACCTTTCCCTGCAGGGCCCGCTTGAGCCCATCGCCCGTGGCCTTGGTGAGCGGCGCGAAGGCCCCGCTGCTGACGAAGCCGAAGGACTTGATGGCGAGATACAGGGCCTGGTCGGGGGGCGTGAACATGACCCGGTCGTCCTCCTGGGGCTGCAGGAGGCTGCGCACGGCCTTGAGCTCCTGTGCCTGGGCCAGCATGCGGTCCCGGGCCAGCAGGATGTCCAGCGCCCGGCCCTCCTCCAGGACCTGCTGGACGGCGCTGATGGTGCTCTCCAGCTTGTTCAGGTTCTGCCGCAGCTTCTCCACCTGCAGGTACAGTGACTTGGCCTTCACCTGGCGGATCTTCTCTACCTGGAGGGAAAGGTGAGAGCCAGAAGACAGACAGGACACGGAGGCTTAGAAGACAGACAGAAAGCAACTCATCGGCTGACACACTCACACACCGAGGGAAACCTCAGACTGAGGGGCTGCAGAAATGACTGGTCTCCACGCCCCCAGCATAGCAAAATGCAGACAGAGGAAGGTGGGGGAACTTTCCCTGGTCACAGGCGATGACTACAGAGACCTGATGGCTAAACACAATGACTAATCCTGGACTGAGGAAATGCTGCTATTGAACACTTTACAGGTGGGACTTCCCTGGTGGTCCAGTAGTTACAACTCTGTGCTTCCACGGCAGAGGGTGCAGGTTCCATTCCTGGTCAGGGAACTAAGATCCCACACGCCTGGTGGTGTGGCTGAAAAACACCAGTAACAAAAAAACTACTAGTGGTGAAATTTGACTGTGGACTAGACTCAAGATTTGAAACTGGTGTCATATCAAGACTTAACTTCCTGGTTTTGGTTGAATGTCCTTGCTCAGAGGAAGTGAACATTTAGTTTGTAAAGGTGCCGAGTTGGCAACATTCCAACTTGCTCTCCAACTGCAGGCATGTACATGCAGCTCATGCACGCGCGCACGCACGCACACACACACACACACACACACACACAAATGATGAAAATGGAAAAAGATGTAAATCACTGGTGAATCTAGATCAAGCATGCATGGTGTTCTGTTATTATCCCTGCAACTTTTCTCTAAGCTAGAAATTAGGGACTTCCCCCTGGGGGTCCAGTGGCTAAGACTCCATGCTCCCAATGCAGGAGGCCCAGGTTCAATTCCTAGTCAGGGAGCTGGATTGCACATGCTGCATCCAAGAGTTCACATGCCACAGCTCAAGATCCCATGTGCCCTAATGAAGACCCGTGCAGCCGAATAAACAAAGTATTTAAAACAAAATTTGAAGTGAGAGTTGCTCAGTCGTGTCTGACTCGTTGCGACCCTGTGGACCATACTGTCCGTGGAATTCTCCAGGCCATAATACTGGAGTGGGCAGCCTTTCCCTTCTCCAAGAGATCTTCCCAACCTAGGGATTGAAGCCAGGTCTCCCGCACCGCAGGCAGATTCTTTACCAACCAAGTTATCAGGGAAGCCTTTTAAAAATTAAATAAAAGTTAAAAGCAGCCATGTGACAGATGTAGCTGTTTCCTGAGCACCTCCGCTGCACCAGGCGCTCGAGATGCACGTGGCCAACAGGAAACACGCGCCTCACCCCCACTGAGCTCATAATTTGAAAAGATAGATACTAAGCAAGCAATGAAAGACAGAAAGACTAATTCAGACAGTGCTAGGGGTTAGAGGGTAGACACAGTGTGATGGAGACTCACGAGGGAGGTCTGACTTAGACAGAGGTTTTCAGGGACATATAGCCTTGAACGTGGAGAGTAAAGTGGCAGACATGGGACCAGAGGCTGGATTGCCCAACAGACTGGAGTGCAAAGCTGAATCCCAACAGACTGAATCTTCTACACAAGGGCCAGAAGTCTCTTGAAGGTTATTTCTCTGTGTCTCTTTCTGAACATACACAGACACACACACAATCAGCGGAGAACACTTGTGTGTGGAGGGAGTATAAGGAAGGATTTGGTGAGCATCTAATTCCAGAGGACAAACTAATCCCCCCTCTGTCCCCCATAGTCACTGTTTTCTCTGTTCACAGGTTTCAGAGATTTTCAACAGGGAGCCTAAGAGGCCCCACACCCCAGATCTGGAGACACGACCTTTTTTGGCAACTGCTGGCCTGGATTATCTCCAAAGGGGCCTCTAACCCTAAAATGCTGTAGTATGTGAAAACATGGCTTTCGTCCTGTTTCTGAGGGTCCCAAACCACATTATTAGGGAACGTGGGATTTTTGTTTGACTGATGAAGCAGCCATTTCTCCATTCTTTCGCGTGAAATAACTTGAGATTCCTCTAAGTTTAAGTGTTTTGCTCCGTGAAGAGAACAAACCAGCCGCCCGGCTAGTCTGCATTGTTCTGCAGAGAGGACCATGACTTCTGAGTGCCTAACTGATCTGAAAGCCACAGAGTGTCTGTTTTAGAATAAGGGGTCACTGGTAGAAGGGCTGGATTTAATCCGATTTCCCCTTGCAGGGTGGATAACATGATTCTGAACCCGATTCCTGCACATTCATCTGTCCACTCTGGAAGGACATGTGTGCAGAGAAGCCCAGGTGTGGACCAAAAAGAAACCACATCCTCTGTTGTCACTCTGGACCATATCTCTGGGCCTTGGTTCTGATCCCTCAACTGTATGGCTGAAAATGTGTAAGCCACAAGAAGGGAGGTGTATCCAGACACGTAAAACTGGGTCACCCAGCACTCAAGTATTTTCAATAACCAAGATGCACAAAAAGAAAACGTTATACAAAGGTGCCCAGACAGGAGGGAGCAGAAAACTTAGTATTTAGTGGAAAAGGCAGACGTCCCCAGGATCTGGGGCAAGGCACTCCAGCAGATAGCAAAGATGAATGGGACTGCTGTGTGTCCAGAATGAGCAAGCTGATTTTGGGTCATCCAAGAGTGAGTTTTTAGGCAAGTAAACAAGAAGCTGCTTACATGAAGGAGAGACAGACTCTGCTTCCCAATCTGCTTCTCCTACGGTAAAGCACGTGCTTCTCTAGTGCTCCTGAAAGAGCACTGCCCTTCGAGGGAGGAGGATGCGAGTTGAGCCCACCAGTGGGAGGGGAACTAAGGTGAGGTCTGCAGAAACCCCCGCACACAAAGGCCTTTTCATCCACAAATCCAGAAGAGCAAGTTTGTGGCAGAGTTCACCACAGAGCTCTCAGGTTGCAAGAAGGGGGGCCCTTTCGGTTATAATTACCATTCGTGGGTGGCATGGGACCGGCAGACTGGGGGGACATCAGAGTGTCTGAAAACTGTGGCAGGCCCACAGAGGTGCCCGAATAAACCGTGTGAATGAACGCTTGGACCGTTTCTACCCGAGGACTCTCCTGCTAAAAGGGAGTGGAGCCATTATTTCTTGAGAGACCCGAGCAGGCAGAAAGCAGACAGGAAGGGGCAACACAGAAGCCAACGCAGGCTTCCAAAAGGCCGGCACAACTCACTGTTTTAGGGCACAGGAAACTGACGAGGATCACTGTCAGAAATCAAGATGCCATCAGACTGCCCTAGTGGCCCAGCGGATAGGCATCTGCCTGCCAGTGCAGGGGACATGGGTTCAATCCCTGATCCAGGACGACCTCACATGCCTTGGGGTAACTAAGCCCGTGTACCACCACTACTCAGCCCAGGTCTAGAGCCCACGAGCTGCAACTACTGAATGCAGGCCGTGTGCCTAGAGACTGTGCTCCGTAACAAGAGAAATCCCCAAACTGCAGAGAAGAGTAGCGCCTCCCTACCGCCTACAACTAGAGGAAGCCCCTGAGCAGCAACGAAGATCAAGTGCAACCGAAAACAAATAAATAATTTTAAAAAGAAAGTCAAGATGCAATGAGCCCAACAAGCACCACACACCCAAGTACACAATTTACATAAGCCCTGTATAGTCTTTGCTGGCATCTTTTTTCAATTTCTTTTCTGGCCGTGCCAAATGACACGTGGGATCTTAGTTCCCCAACCAGGAATGGAACCTGCACCCCTTGCACTGGAAGCATAGTCTTAACCAGTGGACCACCGGTGGAGTCCCTGTGTGGTTGTTGTTGTGTGTTCTGAGACGGTGACTGATTCCAGTGGAACTGGCGTGAGGCGCTGGACCCTCTCAAGGCTCCTGCCCTTTTCTTCCTGGGAAAGGGTGGAAGATCTGACAAGAAAATGCTGCTGGGGACGTGGGCGGGACAAGTCCTCTCTCTGGCTGATGTTATCTAAACAGCACACCAGCGGGCTCTGCGCTCCTTCCTGCTCCAACAGGAAGAAAGGGCACACTCGTTCACTGCCCCCACACGGAAAACTGGCTTTCCACAAGGCGTCAGGAAGTCCCACCAGCCAGGGCACCAAAAGTAAGGATGTGTCCTAGCAGCCTGCGTTCCTGATGGCAGCCTCCACTGTACTCTCTTTCTGTCTAGAATTTTCTGTTGTGTCTGCAATAGAAAACCCGAGCTTCCCAGGATTCCCCTGGTGGTGTAGGGGCGAGGCTCCCATCCCTGGTTGGGGAATAAAGATCCCACATGCCCAAAAAAAGTGTCAAGGAGACCCAAGACTCCATCCAATCTCAGGGACCTGACTACTTCTAAAAGAAGTCTTTCTGCTCAGAGGGCACCAGCAATGTCTAGACACCCCTGCGTCTTTCTGCGAGAAAGAAATGGCAACCCACTCCAGTGTTCTCGCCTGGAGAATCCCAGGGATGGGGGAGCCTGGTGGGCTGCCGTCTATGGGGTGGAACAGAGTCGGACACGACTGAAGCAACTTAGCAGCAGCAGCAGCATCTTTCTGCAGACTATTCGAAAGTCGGAGCCAGGGTCCAGGGAACAACATCAGAACACTCACTGTCCCTGCTGTGGCTCAGGACATGCGGCCGCTGAGCTGGCCCAGGGTAGGCTGGGGCGCCCCCAGTTACCTTCCACAGCAGCTCACACTCCCGCTCCTCCAGGGCCTTCTTGTGTCTCGCAGTCACAGCTTTGACCTCCGACTGCACCACCTTTGCCTTCATCTCCACCTGCTCTGCCACCGTCTGGGCCTGCTCGATGCTCAGCTGGAAAACCAAAAGCAATCTCAGAGCACGACAAAGACCTTCACTCCCCACAGGCAACAGTTAAGGCTGCTTCTCTTCAGCCCTGAGAAATGAATGCCGTGGGCCCCCACCCAGGCCTCGTGGTCCCCATCCTTGGAAAGAGAGCGGGCGCTGGGAGAAAGAAGGGATTCTGTCTGACATGTTAACTGGAGGAGCTGCTCAGCAAGGGCTGGGCTTCTTTGTATGAGAAATGGCACCTCTACAGTGAAAGTCAGGGTTGTTAAAGAGGTAACTCTGACACCGTGAAACCACTATAGCTGGGTCGAAGCCCAAAACTGGGGACTGAGGGTCAGATGTGAAATGTACAACTCCAGGCACTCGAGTGATTGCCTACAGGCTTTCCGGCCCGGGTCCCTGCCTAGGGGAAACCCCAAAGGCCAAGCATATCCCTGGAGGGAGGCATGCCACAGGCTGCAGCCTAGCTCAGAAGCAACGCCACGTGCCAACTGGGAACAGTGTCGCACCCACCTGAGAAGCCACGGCTATGGCCAGACACAGCTTGCCAGAGCCCATCCCTGCCCTCGCCACGCCCCTACCCTGTACCACCAGCCCCCAGTAAATCAGCCCGTTTAATCAGACGTAGTATTGCTCATAAAAAATTAATCCAGACAGAAGGCCTGGTGTTTTCATGAATATTACATGATGTGTCTTGAGAAGCCACAAGGATTGGAGATACTGAGATATTAAATCAGGGATTCCAAACCAACTGCTATGGCCCAGATCAGGAGGAACCCAGGGAGCCTTAAGGGTCTGGATCCTGCCTGGGCTCAGCAATCAGCTGCAGGTGAGCAGTCAACCGTGTGCCTGGCACAGGAGGCTTTCTGGGACGTGGAACGCATCCACGGCTGGCGCCCGTCCTGGGTAAGCCAGGCTGGATGGCCCTCCTGGAGCTCAGAAACCCAGGTTCGTTCAGATCCCAACTCCACCTCCTACCAGTTTCTAAGGTCTCAGACGTGTTCCTGGCCTTCTCCAACTTTGGGGTGAATGTGGGAACAATGCAGAACAATACATGGCAAGAGCAGGGTCCAGAGCCTGGCCTGGAGTCAAACATGGCTGTTATTAACAGTGCCTAGCTGATAAGCCCCTGCAACAAAGGCGCAACCATCCTCTCCCTTCACCCCAGTTAGCCACACCATGCAAGCAGGTAGGCCTATTCGCACCTCCTCTCTTGAGATGTGATCCCATGGGCGACACTCAGCACACGTAACGTGGTGCGGTCACCACCACTATCTGGTTCCAGAACACCATCTTCACCCAAAAGCAAGCATCCAGGCCCAGGAAGCAGTCATTCGCCATCTCCCCTCCCTCTTCCCCACAGCATCCAACACCTACTGTCTCTATAGATCTGTTTATTCTGGGTATTTCAGACAAATTGAATCAAAATACATACCAACCTTATTTTCAGGACCAGGCTCTCAGCGAATCAGTTGTGACAAGGGCTTCCCTGGTGGCCTAGCAGTACAGAATCTGCAGGGGACGTGGGTTCAATCCCTGGGTCAAGAAGATCCCCGGAAGAAGGGGATGGAAACCCACTCTAGTATTCTTGCCAGGGAATTCCCTGGTGGAGTACAGTCCATGGGGTTGAAAAACAATCAGACAACAACTTAAGAAACTAAACAACNGCTCTGGCCAGACACAGCTTGCCAGAGCCCATCCCTGCCCTCGCCACGCCCCTACCCTGTACCACCAGCCCCCAGTAAATCAGCCCGTTTAATCAGACGTAGTATTGCTCATAAAAAATTAATCCAGACAGAAGGCCTGGTGTTTTCATGAATATTACATGATGTGTCTTGAGAAGCCACAAGGATTGGAGATACTGAGATATTAAATCAGGGATTCCAAACCAACTGCTATGGCCCAGATCAGGAGGAACCCAGGGAGCCTTAAGGGTCTGGATCCTGCCTGGGCTCAGCAATCAGCTGCAGGTGAGCAGTCAACCGTGTGCCTGGCACAGGAGGCTTTCTGGGACGTGGAACGCATCCACGGCTGGCACCCGTCCTGGGTAAGCCAGGCTGGATGGCCCTCCTGGAGCTCAGAAACCCAGGTTCGTTCAGATCCCAACTCCACCTCCTACCAGTTTCTAAGGTCTCAGACGTGTTCCTGGCCTTCTCCAACTTTGGGGTGAATGTGGGAACAATGCAGAACAATACATGGCAAGAGCAGGGTCCAGAGCCTGGCCTGGAGTCAAACATGGCTGTTATTAACAGTGCCTAGCTGATAAGCCCCTGCAACAAAGGCGCAACCATCCTCTCCCTTCACCCCAGTTAGCCACACCATGCAAGCAGGTAGGCCTATTCGCACCTCCTCTCTTGAGATGTGATCCCATGGGCGACACTCAGCACACGTAACGTGGTGCGGTCACCACCACTATCTGGTTCCAGAACACCATCTTCACCCAAAAGCAAGCATCCAGGCCCAGGAAGCAGTCATTCGCCATCTCCCCTCCCTCTTCCCCACAGCATCCAACACCTACTGTCTCTATAGATCTGTTTATTCTGGGTATTTCAGACAAATTGAATCAAAATACATACCAACCTTATTTTCAGGACCAGGCTCTCAGCGAATCAGTTGTGACAAGGGCTTCCCTGGTGGCCTAGCAGTACAGAATCTGCAGGGGACGTGGGTTCAATCCCTGGGTCAAGAAGATCCCCGGAAGAAGGGGATGGAAACCCACTCTAGTATTCTTGCCAGGGAATTCCCTGGTGGAGTACAGTCCATGGGGTTGAAAAACAATCAGACAACAACTTAAGAAACTAAACAACAATCAGCTACAATTCATTCAGTCACTTATAACTGAGACCCCTAACTGACTACCCTTCATGCTCAGTTGGAAGACACATTAATGGCATGGGAACCCCAGGCAGCTGCCCCCAAACGAAACATGGTGGACATCCCCAGGAGGCCTAAGGACCCACGGAGTGGATCAGAGCTGGTACCTGCCTGATCTGGACGCCTCAGAGGCTATCCATGGCCTGGGATGGCTTTCACCTCCAAAGTCACCCCAAGATTCCAAACCTCAGCTCAGATGTCACTTCCTTCACTGAAACTGGAAGTAGAGAATACCCACCCATGACTGCAGTGGGTTAAACACCGTCCTGCCAAAATTCAGATGTGCCTGAAACTGCAGGAAACGACTTAACTTGGAAATAAGGTCTTTGCAAATGTTACTATTTAAGATGAGGCCACAGTGGACTAGCCTGAGTCCTAAATCCAATGACTTACCATACAGGGATGGGGGAAAGTGAAAAGTCAAACAGTCACTCACTTGTGCCTGACTCTTTGTAACCCCACAGACTGTAGCCCGCCAGGCTCCTGTCAATGGAATTCTGCAGGCAAAAATAATGGAGTGGGTTGCCATTGCCTTCTCCAGGGGATCTTTCCAAGCCAGGGATAGAACTCGGGTCTCCACCTTTGTGGGCAGATTCTCCCCACTGGAGAGGCTCAGAGGGCCATGGACAGACAGAGGCAGAAACCGGAAGTGATGCAGGTACAAGTCAAGGCAGGAAGAAGCAAGACAAGGTTCTTCCCTAAAGTCTTTACAAGGAGCACAGCCTTAGTGATACCTTGGTTTCTGACTTATATCGTCCAGAACTACGAAAAAACAAACTCCTATTGCTGTTAAGTCACCCGGTTTATAGCAGCCCAAGGAAACTAATACAGGAGCAGAGAAGTTGAAATAGATGGATGTATCCAAATTACCCCAAAGAGAAAAAATTAAGACTGATCAATCAAGTAAGTGTGTATATGAGCAGAGATATAACAGAGTCACTAGCTTTCAAAATATCTCAGCTTTGCAGTAGGGACTGATTCAGAAAAAGAGAAACCTCACTAGACATTTAAACAGAGACGATTTAATGCAAGGAATTCGGTTGTACAGGAAGTGGAGACCTACTAGGGAAAGAGCACCCTGAGGATTGAGAGAGTAACTTCGGTCAGCAGCTACCACTCCTTGGTGTCTGAGAACAAAGTAGGGGTTACTGGGACCCAGAAGTGTGGGGAGGGACACCCCAGGGCCCAGCTCGCTCTGGGAGTGGCAACAGCTGGAACTGGAACCAACTTCTGCTACCAGGAGGGGAAAAGAGCTGCTGCTGAGAAAAGGAAGTCAAAAGGAAGAAACAAGGTCCTTTCCCTGACTTCTAGATATGCTGTTTGAAACACTGCAGCCCCTGCCTCAGATGGCATGACCATGAAAGGGCGCGGTGGCACACCCATAATGGGTATGCCCTGTTTCCAGAGGTTCTGGGTATTAATTAGCACAGAGCTGATGTCCTCATCTATATCACTGAGCCAACCATGCCTATGTCTGTAACATTTTAAAATGCCTCCCCAATGGTAAGCAAAGGCATCAAGCTGCCTTAGGTTTATATTAATGTCATGTTACTTACCAAACTGATTTTCCATTAAAATCAAAAGACATGGAAATAACAGACACACATTCCTATAGGGCAAGAACTGGCTGGAGGGCAGTGACCACCATCCACCCCTTGCATGGACAACATGGACAGTGAGGGCCCTGTCTCCTAGCCAGGCTGCTCTCAGCATCTTCTCCCCTTGGGTTTGGCCCTCCTACCCTAGGATAAGACGTATTTCTTCCATTTTCCAAACAGGTAAAATTGAAGTGAAGTGAAAGTTGCTCAGTCGTGTCTGACTCTGTGACCCCACAGACTATACAGTCCATGGAATTCTCCAGGCCAGAATACTGGAGTGGGTAGCCTTTCCCTTCTCCAGGGGATCCTCCCAATCCAGGGACTGAACCCAGGTCTCCTGTACTGCAGGCGGACTCTTTACCAGCCGAGCCACCAGGGAAGCCCAAAACAGGCAGAAGGGGAGCAAAGCTCTGGTTGTAATTTGAGTTGTCCCCATTCCCAAAGTCATAAAAGCTCGGTATGAAGAGACCAAATGGATCTTTCTTCTCCAAATCCTACACAACTTTTAGGCAAGCACTGCACTCCAAGGTGTGCAGACCAGGCTGTGCTTAACTAGTTCCCGTTATCTACGCAGAGAATATGAAGGACGCAAGAGGCAGATGGGTTGGGGGAAATGGCAGTGGGTGAAAGGGTTGGGGAAGCTTGGAAAACAAACACTTGATAGTAAAAAAGTGTGCACCATGGCGGATTCATGGTGATGTATGGCAAAATCCACCACAATATTGTAAAGTAATCCTCCAACTACAATAAATTAATTAGTTTTTTAAAAAAGAAGAGGGACTTCCCTGGTGGTTCAACAGCTGGGACTTTGTGCTCCTGATGCAGGGGGCCTGGTTCGACCCCCTGGTCAGGGAACCAGATTCCACACGCCAAAACCAAAGATCCTGTGTGCCACAACTAAGACCCAGCACAACCCAAAATAAATATTTTTAAAATAAATAAATAAGAAGGAAGGAAAGAAAAGGGGGGCAGGGGAGGGAGAAAAGAAGAAAGATCACCGAACAAGCATGGCACTTGAGGAAAAAACACTGTCTTCAAATGTTAACAGATTCAATCAAACACTTGAAGTTGAGGATCTCAATCTGGGCAGGGAAGTCAGTGATGCCAGCTGACTGTTGAGTGGCGGCCACTTAGTACCGAGGAGAGTCTGAGGCCAAATCTGGGTTTCACTGAGGAGAGTGCCAAAAGCGATTAGTGATGTCTGCATGGAGAACAGTGGTGACCTGATGACAGGTATTTAAAGTGGCCTGATAGATAAGAGACAAGCAAGTGTCACCGATAAAGGCCACTACAGCAGATATGAGAATTACTGCTATATCTTTAGCACATTGAGTATCTTTGAAACTATGATTCATCTTAACATGGTCAGTGGGCTTTTTTCCTTTCTCGGTTGTATACAAAATAAATGTGTATCTTACAATTAATGGCATCTTAAATGTGATGAAAAAGGAAGTAAAGAATCAAGGCTGTCTTAGGTGGAAAGCAACTATATTCCTGATCCAAACTATGGAAAACCTTTAGGAAATTCTCACATTACATTTGTTGTTGTTCAGTTGCTAAGCTGTGTCTGACTTTGCAACCCCACAGCCTGCAGCCCGCCAGGCTTCCCTGTCCTTCACCATCCCCTGGAGTTTGCTCAAACTCATGTCCATCAAGTGGGTGAGGCCATCCAACCATCTCACCCTCCGTCCTTCGCTTCTCCTCCTACCCTCTATCTTTCCCAGCATGTTGTACTTCAGGAGTCAAGTGCCTTGGCTATCAGATAACCTGACTCAGCAAAAAGATTACTTCAAGATCACATATAGAAACGTTGACAGTTGCTGAGAAACTTACTAAAATCCTAAACCATCCTTCTTCCCTAGAGCATGATCGATTCTTTACAATCTCCCTCCAAAAATCTTATTTTAAAAAATAATTCACATCCTAAACAGTTTCCTATTCAATTTCTGCTCGAGGATTAGTAATGTTTGACTCTCAAGCTTATCCTACCAGACAAGGAAAACAACCCGATTTTTCTATTTTCCTAAAACCCTGTCAACTTGGATAGGGCAACACTATTAACTACCTATGTAAGTGAACTTCCCTATGTCCCAAAGTTACACGTATCCCTTCCTGCATGACTGTATTTAGCTCCTGGGGAAGTTTGAGACTCTGAACCTTATATAAAATTTCCCCATGCTCACTTATTTCTCACCTGTAAACTAATCTGGGTAGCAAGATGAGGACAGTCTTCCTACAGTTCTGACTGAAGCAGGCTGACGTCCACTGGATTGGGGCGGGGGGTGGGGGAAAGGCGGGAGAGAGGAACTTGGATGGGAACTCAAGCCACATCACTGTCATCTTCCTGAGACTGTGAGGTCTGCATGCCCCGCCCCTCCGCCCTCACGTGACGGCCTCTGCCTGTCACGTGGGCTCATCGGGGTCCCTGTCCCGTGGCACACCCAAACACCTGCGCGCATCTGAAAGGGGGTGGGGGGTGGGGAAGGGTTTCTGTGCCAGGAAGAACCAGGGAGACGGGTGGAGGGCGGGGAGGGACTGACCTGGATGGCCTGGCGGCCTTGCTGGGCGTCGGCCAGCAGCTGGATGGTGAGGGCCCGCGAGTCCTGCAGCACCTCCTGGAGGTAGACGAAGCTGTGGCCGCCGTGCCGGCCCACCGTGCACTCGCGGCAGATGGGCACGGAGCACGTGTCGCAGTACAGGTGCAGCACCTGGGGGCCAGAGAGACGCGGGCGTTAGCGGTGCGGGACGCTCTGCGCGCAGACCCCCACGACAAGCACGCACGCCCCACAGGAGGGGGGCGCCGCAGTCCACCCTGAGGACAAGCTGCTCCCCTCCACCCCCGACACAGAGAAAAGCCAACCAGCTCCCCCGTTCTGCGCCAGGTCCATTCACAGCCATGCCTGAGCCGCTTGGAAGGCCGAGAAACAAGGAAGCAAAACGACCCTCCCGCCATCAGAGACGTCCAAATCC
The DNA here is from genome assembly GCA_006410935.1 of Redunca redunca. Classification (NCBI taxonomy): domain Eukaryota; kingdom Metazoa; phylum Chordata; class Mammalia; order Artiodactyla; family Bovidae; genus Redunca; species Redunca redunca. The sequence continues at coordinate 134,451 of SJYQ01008867.1, read as the reverse complement.
TAATCTAACCAGAGGAAGTTCCAAGAGTATGTCTCTGTGGTCTGAGATGGGTGGCCAGAATGAACGAATACACGAAGTTTCTCTTGCCATTCCAGGCTCTGGGCCAGTATCAAACACCCACCCACTACAGCCCGCTGCCACCTTCCCCATCGAGAAGCACTTAAGCAAGGTGAGGGCTTCCGTTTCTGGAACGAAGGCCAGAGGCTCATGGTAAAGCCGGCCAGCTTCTTGTCTTTCTCTTTCCCGCCAAGTTGTTCCCAGGAGCCGACCCTGGGAGGCAGCCGGTGCTTGACAGAGCTGCTTTATGCCAAGTTCTGTGCTGCCCTGGGGCGCCCCCAGTGCTGGGAGGGGCAGAAGGCTTGGCACAGCCTCCACCTGCTGATAAACGCCCAACTCTCCACAGCAAAAGCTCCTTGGCACGGGGCCAGTCCCATCGCATCCCTCCCCAGAGCTGGCCCTCGGCACCACTGTCTGTAAATGTTTTGCTGGCTTGCTACAAGAGCAGGGCTTCAGTCTGCCTCTGTTACGCCAGGGGGTGAGGGGAAGCCAGCCAACAGGCAGGGAAGCAGTTTGTGTGTTTGGTGGCAGGGGGTGCTTTCCCATTGGCAGCACTCAGTGCCCAGGAGAAGAGGCCACACAGGTAGCAAGGGCTGCTCCCAGCACACAGGGTTCTGGTTACCCCATCCAGGGCACAAAGCGCCTACCAAGGTATCACCGCGGGGGTAAGACTCAGGACCGGGAGATTCTGGAAGCAGAGTATTGTGAGATGGAAGAAGAGATGGGGGTTGCCCTGAGATCCAGGAAGTTCCTATTACACTGGACGTCCCAGAGTGCAAGGGCCCAGGTCAGCTCGCATTATTTATTGTGGGTGGAGCAAGTCCATTAGGAAATGATGCCCCCAAGCGGCTGTCAGGCAAACAGGCCTCCGCTCAGAGGAGCACGTGACCCAGTAGAGGTTAGGGTGCTTCTTCTCTGTCTGGGATCCAAGAACAGGAGGAAAAAAGAAAGACTAAGGATATCAAATTCCTGCTTGGAAGAAATCGTTGTGATCCGGCAAGTTTTCTAGACCCCCTTTCTCAGGCAGGAAACGTGATCGGGTTTGTAACTTGTTGAGTGCGGTACTTCTCCAGAAGTCGAGTCCAGGAGGCACTTGCTTACGGAAGCAAGTTGGCCGTGAAGGCCAATTGCTTTTTGAAAAAACGTCTGCCATTCAGCGATGTAATCTTTCTCTATTTGATAAATTTAAAATTCTCAAGCCAGCCTGAGATCTAAACCAAAAAAAAACGCTACATAAACGTAGGGAAATTCCTGGACGCTGTTCTAGTAAAGCGTTTCTCCGGCCTGAACAACATCCACCCCCCTGCTCCTTCCATTTGTCACGGGAATAAAGGGATCACTCCTGCTAATGTGAAGTGTGAAAACCTCCCAGCAGAAGGCTCCCCCCTCTTACCAAACAGCTAAGCAATCTTCTCTTCACCTCTGCTCAGGATCCACCTATTTGGGGGGAATGGGGGGTGCCAGCGGTGCACGGATGACTGGTGTCTGGCTTTCTTAGATCTGTGGGCTCCTGCCAAGTGCCAGCCTGAGCCTGGCACTACCACCCGCCTGCCAGGACACCTGCTATCCAGTCACCTGTCTCGGTGTCAGTTCCTCATATGGAGCACGTCGTGTCTGACCAGGGACCTCAGGAAACCCCTTCCACTCCAGAACTCCCAGGAACCCAATATCTCTGGGGACTTGATGCTACAAACCAGAGAATTCTGGGCTGAGCCGGAAGCCAGCCTCCAGTGGCCAGCTGCTCAACTGCAAGGCATTAAGGTGATTTTTCTGGGCTTTTAAGTTTGCAAACTCTAGAGTATACATGAATGATACTGTTCGGGGAAAGAGATGCCACAAATGGTAGGTTTCAAAGGATCTTGCAGGGACTTCTCTGGTGGTCTCGTGGTTAAGACTCCGAGCTTCAACTACAGTGGGCTCGAGTTGAATCCCTGGTTGGGGAACTAAGAGCCCATGTGCTGCAAAGTGCAGCCAGAAATAAACAAATAAATAGGATCCTGCAAGCAGTGAGGGAAGAAAAGAGGTCCTCGGCAGAGAGCGGAGGCAAATGGGGGTCCTGGGGCATGGCGCCACCTGGCAGTGTTTCACACGGGATCAGTGTAGCTCTAACACACTCTGCTTTTCAAAGTGCCCATGCTTCTGCAGTTCCAGGCTAACTACCGGTCACAGGGCTGCGGGTGACATGAACAGTGGGGAGGACTTCCCTGGTGGTTCACTGGCTACGACTTCTGCTTCCAAAGCAGGGATGCAGGCGGAGGGTTTGATACCTGGAGGGGGAACTAGGGTCCCATATGCTGTCTGGCATGGGCTGGGGGGGATGATTTTAAAGGAAGGTAAAAGCAGAGCCCCAGCAATGCTTTCATTCAACTGTTGACTTTTTCATTTATTAATTCAAAGATACCTGCTTTACAACAGTGTTGGTTTCTGCCATACATCGACATGAGTCTACTATAGGTATGCGTATGTCCCCTCCCTCTTGAACCTCCCTCCCACCCCCACCCCATCCCACTCCTCTAGGTTGTCACAGAGCCCTGGCCAACTATTGATTTTTTTTTTCCCCAAGAACACACTATCTAAAACCAAAAAAATGCGGTGATCACATACTGTAAACTTTCTATTAGAGTAAAACTTTGGAGGGACATCACTGCATTCAGAAGCTCCACACCTCACTCGCCTAACAGGTTCTAAGGTCAAAACCCAACAATTCTGGACCCTGTGAGACTCAGTGAGCAGGCAGGGTGTATGTGGGTGTGCATCGGTGCAACTCCCTCTGAACCAGCTTATTTAAGGTTATTTTTAAAGAATAAACTGGAGGGCTGTTCAGAGGGGCCACGGGCAGAAAGAAATGTGGCAGAGGCCATGAACTGTGGCTCGGGGAGGAGGGAGGGAGCAGGCCTCTGGCGGCAGGAATTCCAGGGCCTGAGCTGCCCCTTCGGGGCTTCCCGGGCAGATGCTCGGACACGCCCCCTCCCCCCCACATGGCGACAATCTGGCTGCCCCAGCTGAATGGAGCAGGCCTGACCTCTGACCTTGCAAGTGACCACCCTCTTCCCTGCCCCCAGCTTCCAGAACGCCCCACCCACTGCCTTCCTCTCCCAAAATTTCTAAAATACCAGGCGGAGACAAAGACCTAGGAATGTGGGCCCAGCAGGAGAGGAAGGGGGGGTGCGGGGAGGTTAGAGTAAAAATAAATAAAAATACCAAGCAGGCAGGTTTACCTTAGGCAGGGCTTAAATTAAGTGCTCTGTTAATGAACAAGACAGCGTGCACATGGAATCTACCGTTTTATACAACGTGTGATCCAACAAGGAACACACACACACTCTGTGGAACTCCAGGTTAAAACACAACTACCCACATCAATGAGAAGTATACATGGAAAGGATGAAGGGGGCCTCTCATTGTCCAGATGCCCCGACTGAAATAACAGCAACTTATTTTTGGAGATTTTTTGGCAGCCCTTAAAATGAACTGAGGACACGCTGCCTCCCACAAACTCAGGCGTAGACAGGAGGAGGTCTCCACCCGCCCCTCCAGACACTGGGAGGCTACAGGGGGAGGCGGGTTGGTGACAACCAGAAGCCTTATCTGTTCGTGACACTCAGCAGCCTCTCCTATTAAAAAATGGTAAACCACGTTCAAGGAGTCAAGTCAAGCCACGAAACCAAGTCTCTTCAACAACATGGAAACCAAGCTTTACTTTACTGAGGGAAAAACAGACTGGAAACCAGGGCTCTCAAATCCGCACAAGCTGTCCTGCATCTCCAACCACGTGCGGCCAGCCACAAAGCTGTGGCCTCAGGGAGCCTGGAAGTGAAGAAAGGAATCTTGGACCCTCCCTCGGACACCATCACCACTGGCTCAGAGTCCAGCGGGGGACAAGATACCCTCTTATTGGGGGGAAAGGAGTCTGCAACTTTTCAAAATATGTGCATTTTTACTGCAAAAAATACAAACTGTTTTTTTTTAAAATCTGCCCCAACAGCTCAGTTGTTTCTGCATTTGTATGTAATCACCCAAAAACCTGCTATATTTGAAGACACAAATAGGAGAGCATCACACCAGGCTTTTTCACTTAAGCGTATTAACCTGGAGGCTGTTCTGGGCCCAGCTGCCTATCTTACTGCTGTGTTACGTTGTCTGTGGATATACCGTGACTTATTTAATTAGTCTGCTGATAGGATTTTAATGCTGTTTCCTGATTTTGGAAAACTCGCAAGCAATGCTGCAGCGAATATCCCTTCATATTGCTCTTTACAAAGCTCAGAATTTTCTATTTGGTAATAGATTCAAGTGCTACTTTGACGTATCAAAAGGAAAAAAAAACCTTACTTACAAGTGCGGATAGTAGGCCTTTTTGAGTTTAATAACTTGGCGTCAGAGTCAGCCTCCACCCAGGCAAAGAACAAAGGTGGTGCAAGTGCTAGTTTTATTTGCGACAGAGATACACACACAGAGAAGAGAACAAATGCACGGACGCCGAGGGGGGTGGGGGCGGGATGAATTGGGACTGACATACACACTATTGATACTGTGTATAAAATAGGTAACTAAGGAGAACCTATTGTACTGGCACAGGCACTCAATGTTCTGAGGTGCCCTAAATGAGACGGAAGTCCACAAAAAGGGGGATATATGCAAACACACAGCCGATCCACTCGGCTGCACAGCAGAAACAAACTGTAAAACAGGTGTACTCCAATGAAATTCACACACACACACACACACACACACACACACACCTACATGGAAGGCCAGCGTGGGGATGGACACAAGTGAGCAGGGCGACATGGGGCTGGGAGTACAGGTCCACTCTGCTTGGCTGAAGGGAGGCCCCAGAGAAGCAAGAAAGCAAGGCTGGGGTTTTGAGTGCTCGGCAGTGGTTGCCAGATTTTCCAAGGGTGGAGGGGAGTGAGGCCACTTGGGACGACTCCAGAGGCGGACAGTGGGAAAGGTCTCGGGCGGCAGAGAGAGGAGGGGCTGCCAGAGCTGCCATTCAAACACCAGTAAATGAACACAGGGAGTCCCCACACAAGCCCGGAATCCCATTCTGCAGCCCCCAGATCCAACAGACTCTGGAAACCAAGTTTCTATGTATGCTGTGTGGCAGCAAAAACTCCCGTGAAAATGATTTCTAATTTTTATCTATACCATTTAGGGTGAGTTTTCATATAGTTCACCAAATAACTGCTAATATCATTATTTTGTGGTGCTGTTTCACAGTATAAACTTTCCAAAATCAGAAACGTTGAACTTCAAGGCACATCTAATCCCAAGAGAGAGGAGGAACACCACCAGCTCTAACAACCCGTTTTTTTCTTTTTTTTTTTTTTTTTGGCGTGCTGCACTGCTTGCAGGATCTTAGTTCCCCAACCAGGAGTTGAACTCAGGCCCTAGCCATGACAGCAGAGTCCTAACCACTGGACCACCAGGGAACTCCCAGCTCTGCCAGCTTTAGACCCAATGTGGTTGCTGGTGCCAAGGGAAAGCATAGTTCAAAGATCACAGAACATCCCATGTGGCTCGTTTGAGCTTTCTGTGCCACTTCAAAAGCCACATCAAAATCCCTTTCCTATTTTTTTAGAACAAAAGAAAATTTTCACACTCCCAATGACCATTGGCTGCCCTCTTCCTTCCTAACACCACCCAACCACCACCTATCACCTAGCAAGACCCAGCATCCCACCCACAAGGCTTCTTCCAGGTTTCCCTTGCTCCTTTTTCACCTGCTCTCCTGCTTGTGGCAGAGTCAGGCACATCGGATCTCCACTTTATATCCCTGCATTTATATTTTATACTTTATATTTCCTATCTCAGGGTTCAACCCCAGGAAGAACCCTCCCTGAACACACAGCTTCTACTATCAACACATACAAAAGCAGAACCATTGCCTTTTCATGAAAAGCCACTGGTAACTAGAGAAGAAGGTTCTATTTCTACAGCTGAATGACTGGATTTGGCTGAGTTTACCTGTGGATGGCTAAAAGCAGAAAGAACTCAATTTGGGGCTCATAGAACAAATGAGTTCATCCTGGAAGGAAATCACTTTTCCTCTAGTACTGAGGCGGTAAAGCACGCAGCACCTTCACCCAGAGTCACAAGGAGCCTTACAAACCTTCCCTATCACAGCCCCCTCCCAAAACTAAGGTTCCACCGGCAAATCTGACTCCTAGAGGCGGCAAGACGTATAATCCACGTGTGTGTTTTTCTAGGATCCTGATGATACTTGGAGACTGCAGCTAGGTTTTGAGGGCAGGAAAAAAAACCCCAAGAGAGCTGTAAGGGCAGAGCTCGAGATGCCAAGAAAGGAAGGAAAAAAAGCAGGCAGAAGACAGAAATTCCTACACGGAGCTACAGTCAGAATTTCTCAGCACTTTTGTGAAGTCCAAAAAGAAACAAGAAATTTGGGACTTCCCTGGTGGTCCAGTGGCTAAGACTCCACACTTCCAGTGAAGCGGACCTGGGTTCAAGCCCTAGTCAGGGAACTAGATCCCATATGATGCAGTCAAATAAATAGATTAAAAAAAAAGAAAGACAGAAACATGAAATTTACAAATGTATAATCAGGATGTCACAGAATACTCAGTGTGGGGCAATACGTAAGGGAACTCCAGAGATGAACTATGACTGCTGTCTGTCCACTTGTGATGCCCAGGAGTACCCAACCCTCCCTAGGCCTGCCCAGCTGCACTCAGGCCCTGCCCCCGTAGGGGGCGTCACTGGGCACCTCCTTGGGGGCCTGCAGCCATCCTACTTCCTCAGATGATGCTGGTAAACAAGTTATCCACCCAAACCCTGTCTACCTCTGGAGGTGCCCAACCTGCAACAGCTCCTTTGCTCCTGGTCAAGTTCCGGTTTTCAGGCTGGAGTCTTGCCCAAAGCAACCAGCCTGAGGCACCTTCATGGGCAGCCATGCCCGCCAAGGCTAGCAGGGTTGACTGCCCACAGTTCCGGGGTCTCCCTCACTGCTGGAAGACGCCAACAGTGGCCTATGGTCAAAGAGCACGTGACACTCTGTGCCGGGGGTTTCTTCCAAGAGACCCAGCTTGCAGGACATCGTGTGGCAGTCTCGAACATGCCAGAACTGTGTGTGGGGCTGCTTACCAAACAGTTTTTTAGCAAATAAACTTTTTACTTAAGTGAAAAGCGGGTTATTCAGAAATTCTTCCAGTTCGAAAATGAAAACAAAACTTCCCTATCAAGTATTGTCCACACAATACAATACTTTTAGCAGCGAGGATCAATTACTGATTTGTGCCACCATGCAGATGCTTAGTGGAAAGAGCTGGAATTAAAAAAAAAAGCATATTCTGTTTAATTCTATTTCTTTAAAGGCAAAACTAAAGTGAAAAAAATTAGAGAAGTTACAGGTGAAAACGGGTGTGGTTGGAAGAAACTCAAGGGAGATGTTCTGGAGTGATGGATGTTCCTATCATCTTTCAGGAAGGAGTGCGTATACAGGTGTACAGAACTGTCAACACGGGGACTTCCCTGGTGGTTCAGTGGTTAAGACTAACTTGCTTCCACGGCATGGGGCACAGGTTCGATAACCTGATCCAGGAACTAAGGATCCCACATGCTGCGGAGCCAAAACAGTTAAATTGTCAAAATGTATTTATGTCAATACAACACAACACAATACAATGAAGATTGGAGCCCAGCCTCTGTACGAACTCCTCAGAGCTAAAGACCTAATAAATACGCCTTGAGCCCGTAAATGAGTTACTCCAATGGCCCCACATAATTTACTCCTAATAGGTCGCTACCATGCTTCCCACAATGTTCCCATTAGGTATTATTTTTCCTTTGCCCTCCACTATAAATATTATCTTAAGTTTAATCTCACAAGAGGCAAGTCAGACCAACTCCCTGGAGGCTTTGATAAAATTAGAACCCCGAGTCCGATTTACAGCCCCGCAGGCGGCCGGCGGTCACACAAAGCCGCACGAAATCCTTAGTGTCCCAGCTGCCGCCCTGACGCACACCTGACCTCTGATGAGTGGCCCAGCAGCAAATAAAAGAGATCGGTCCCAACAACGGAGATCACTGCCCGTGGACAGATTTTCAAGCCAGGCACAAGAAGATAGATTCTGACACAGACACACAGCTTTCCTGTTTGCCTCTGAGGTCGAAAAATCAAGGTCCAATTTTAATCTGCTGTGTTCTGGACCAGATTCGGGGAGGCAGAGGGGCTGACGTTAGGAGATGGCCAGACTTTGTAGGTGGCTATGTAACTCAACCCTCACTTCTTAAAAAAGTGCGTGACGCCGTGCACCTGAGACCTTTCACCCCTTGAAGCTGCTGAAGGGGTCTCAGTGGCCGCTGTGGCTGAGACCACTCGGACAGGTGGATGTAACAAGCAAGGGAAAAGCACTTATCTCCAGAAAGGAAGCAGAAACTAAGACTCAAGTAAGGGGCCTCCCTGGTGGTCCAATGGTGAAGAGTACCCCTTGCAATGCAGGGGAGGTGGGTTTGATCCCTGGGGAGGGAAATGAGATCCCATGGGGCTGCAGGGCAACTAAGCCCGCTGGCCACAACCAGAGAAGCCCGGCGCTGCAATGAAGACCCAGCGAGGCCAAAAAGAATAAAAGGCCCAGATAAGAAAAAAACCCAAGATGAAGGTTTTAAATTCTTCCTAGTAAGCCGTATCTCGGGGCTTCCCTAGTGGCTCAGGGTAAAGAAACCACCTGATAATGCAGGAAACTTGGGTTCGATCCGGAGGAAGAAATGGCAACCCCACTCTAGGATTCTTGCCTGGGAGATCCCCGGGCCAGAGGAGCACAGCGGGCTACAGTCCATGGGGACACAGAGTCGGACTCCACTGAGCACACACGCACACAAGCCGTGTCTTATCCCGCCAACACAACCAACAAAAACGTTCCTTTCTCTCTCTCCCCAGCTGGACAAGTTCCGTTACTCTGAACTGAACGCCTTCTGGGCTCGGCTGTCTGTGGCCTTGGGCAAGACAGGACAGGCCCGACGCTGGCGTTCCCAGTGGCTCACCGTGACAGTCACACCTGCTGGCGACTCTAAGGGCCAGCCAACCTTAGCAGGCAGTGCCTCCAAATCAAGAGGTCAGCCGAGTATTTACTGCTCTACGCACCTTGTTCACAGGCAGGAATGGTTTAAACTGGGAAGTGGGGACGGGGCAGGGGAATGTTCCTGTAGAGGGGGCCCGGATTTGATCCCTGGTCAGAGAAATAAGATCTCACACACAGAGTGTCCAAATGAATTAAAAAAAAAAAAAATCAAATAGGGGAAGGAAGCCAAGCAAAGAAGCAGTAGATGGGACTTCCCTGGCATTCTAGTGGTTAAGACTCCATGCCTCCACTGCAGGGGCACAGGTTCGATCCCTGGTCGGCAAACTTAAGATCTGCCATTAAAAAAAAAAAGTTCAAGGAAGCACTAGATGGCCTCTGTGAACTCTCTCAACCCCAGCGAGGGGTGACCCCTGGCACAGGACTGGGGCAAGGGCTCCCATGCATCTGTAGAGTCCCAAGCCTCACGTTTTGGTGACACTCCTTCAAACCACCCCCATCGAGGAAAGCATCAACTAGCGATGGACAGACACACTCCTCGACCCCTGTGACACCTCAGGAATCACCGCTCTGTGACCAAGAGAGAGGGACTTCAAACCGCAGCTGCAGCGCAGCAGCTGGAGGCGGCAGGAAAGGCCTATGTCTTATCAAGACATGGATTTCTTTCTAAAACCCTTTTCAAGTCAGCACTTTTAGACAGTCAATTTAAAAATCACACTCTCCTTGGACTCCAACAACAGGAAACTTACTCCCACCGTATGTCAGTCGTTCAGTCGTGTATGACTCTTTGTAACCCCATGGACTGTAGCCCTCCAGGTTCTTCTGTCCATGGAATTCTCGAGGCAAGAATACCGGAGTGGGTTGCTATTTACTTCTCCAGGGGATCTTCCCAACCCAGGGACTGAACCCAGGTCTCCTGCGTTATAGAATTCTTTACCATCTGAGCGACCAGAGAAGCCGCACGGATACCCCTACCGATGCAACAGGGCTGGGCCAAGCCAGGAGACCAGCTTTATTTCAAGAGTCACCTGTCACCCACGCAGGGCTGGGTGATTCTGTGATCCAGGCAGTTTCCAAGGGTGGGTATTACCTGCCGCACCCCATCCCAAGGGGAAAATCCAAACCGCAGTGAGCAGTGCAGATGTGAGGCCAGCAGGAATGCTCACCCACTTCCTCTATCCCACCAGTGTGCGTGGATCCTGTTGGCTGTGGTCCTAAAGAAGCACTGACTACTGCAGGATTTGGCAAGGAGCAGGGGAACTCCAACACAGGTCAGAGGATTTCAGGCAAGGAAATGCCAACTAACAGAAACAAGATGCAATCAGAAAAAAAGACCATCCACGGGGGACCCTGCAGGTAGAACCCTTAGAGTCCAACTCCTGTTTAGAAGCCTGAATTCCCAGGATCACTCATCATGCGTGAATGAAGGTCTAATGAGAAAATAATGATAATGAGAAATAATTCTAGCCTCAGAAATGGACGGCGCTTCCTCAGAAACACCACTTCATTCCAACAAAGGAGGCCCGCGCCTCACCTCTTTGCACTGCACCTGTGTGCTGTTCAACAGAATTTAATGGATGGCCCCACTGACCCTGACCCAGCAGGCAGTGCAACCAGGAGGTACAGGAGGGGAGGGGGCTGCGCCTCCCCAGCATCCCCTCCCCACGCAGATACTCAAGGATAACTCCAGTTCAAAGGCCAGACTTGACAGGGTGGAGCAAAGACAAAACGCACTTGCACTGAGCTGGGAAACAATCAGGTGGAGGGTTACGTAATCCAGAGTTCAAGGCAGACAGTAAAGAAACAGTCCTTAAAGAGATCTCTCCTTGGGTTTTTAAACTGCTGACTCGCTTCGTTAGTTCGGCTCTGTGCCAAGACCGCTGGAAGGGAGTCTCTCTTGCTTTGGCTGGCACCTAACCAGCTGAGATGCAAGGCCAGGGAGATGCAGGAGGCATCTGTCTGTGACGGATCTTCGAATTGCTGTCTCTGTTTTTATTTTTGGCCACACTGTGCGACATGTGGGATCTTAGTTTCCTGACTAGGGATCGAACCATCACCCTCCTCTGCGAAGTCTTCACCACCAGACTGCCAGGGAAGCCCCAAACTGGTGTTTCTTGAACTCCTGGCCCCAGGTGGGTTTTCCTCAGCCCTTCAGCAGAAGAACCTGCTGCAGCTAATACCCCAAGGGCCTTCCCCAAGTAACAGGCCACTGGGACATCTCAGGCTGGCCTGTCCACGTCTCCCCTGCTCTCCCTGGAGTGAACTTCATCGTTTCGGAGATGGCACTAACACACGTGGTCTGTAGTCTCTGAGACCATGATGTCTGCATTAGGTATGCAGTGTTTGCCGACGTTTCTTTAAAAGACCATTTACACTGGATTTGAGGCTCTGAGCTAAGAGCCTTATGAGTTTAAAAAAAAAAATCAACTCAAGAAGCTTCCAGTCTCCTAGAAGTCTTGGGTGGTCAGCCTGGGGAGGCCACGGTCACGTTGTCTAAGTGCGATTATTAACAACGGCCTCTTTCACTCTCAAAAATGGCCCAGTATGAAAACCCACTGGTCAGGATCAGTAAGACAAATGGGGAATTAACCAAAATACATGAGGGCAGACAGGAAAGACTGCCATCCAGAGGAGTACAAAATCCCTTAGGATTTACTGGGGTCACATGGCCTACGGGTGAGGCAGGTAAGTCAGAAATGACTTTTTATGGGGCTTCCCCGGTAAGCCAGTGCTTAGGACTCTGTGCTTCCATTGCACGGGGCGAGAGTTCTATCCCTGGTGGGGGAACTAAAATCACACACAAGCTATGAAGTGCAGCAAAAAAAAAAAAAAGAAGAAGAAGAAGAAGAACAGGGACTGAGATGAAAGATTTACAAATCCAATTAAAAAGAACACTAGGAGCAGAAGCACACTTTTCTTGGCCTAGGTACAGGGAAGACCCTGGAGCAGAGTGAAAAAGTTAGCTGGGAGCTCAAGCACCAGAGGGGACTACACGGAACGAGGCCAGGGCACAGCCTGGGGCCACCTTTTTGTTGAGAAGTCCGAAAACCCGGGTTCAAATATTGATGTGGTCCTTCCTTCTCCAGCTCTTTTGGTTAAGCAGGCTCACTGAGCGTTTTCCACCCCACAAGGTGGGGAAAGTACACTTCATCTCACGGTTGGTAGTGAAGAGTTCGCAAGTGTATGAAAGCCAGATGCAGTTCTAGCAGCGAGAAAGGGATGGTGGCCTGCCTTGAAGGCTCGTTAGGTCAGTGAAGAAAGTGGCAAGGTAAATCCAGCTCCAGAATCCTGTCTGCAAGGCTGGCTGTGTTTACAAGGCAGGGCTGATACAGGCTGCCAAGCCTCTCCCACGGTCAATGACTTTTCTCCAGGGCTGTGACTCTATTTGCCCACTGAAGGGCATATTTACACAGCCCATAAATACAACCGGAAACAGCAGACTGGGGACTTCCCTGGTGGTTCAGTGGTTAAGACTCCATGCTCCAAATGCTGGGGACCCAGGTTCTATTACTGGTCAGGGAACTAGATCCCCCATGCTGCAACTAAGACTGGGGCAGCCAAATCAACGTAAAAAGATAAATGTCTCCAACTTCCTGTGTGGCCACGGTGCTGCCCCTCCACTCTCAGATCAGCCCCGTTCAGTCCCCACCAACAGCGGTCATGTGTTCAACAGGAATGCCCAAGGCAGGCATGCTCCCTCACAACACCTGCTCCTGGGACCATGCCCTTTCCTTCCCCTCAAAGAGGGGACAGCCCACCAGGAGGGGCAATGAATGAGGCCCACAATGAACAGGGGAAGAAAGTGAACACTGGGCCACGGGTGGTAATCTCGGCAGACTTCCAGGAAGAAGGGGAACCTGAGTCTCAAAATGCAAACAGAAATGGGTGAGATAAAAGGTCCACACCAAGGGGACACTGGTAGAGAAACGCAAGATACCTTCTCACTCCACTGCCCACCCTTCCACCACTGCTCCCCTGCGTCTCCTCATGCAGAGAGTACCTTCTGTGTATTTTTTAAATCTTTTCTTTTTTTTTTTCCATTTATTTTTCCCTGACCAGGGATCAAACCTGCAGTGGGAGCTCGGAGTCTTAACCCCTGGACCGCCAGAAGTCCCAAGAGTGCCTCTTAGAGTGAGAGGCAGTGCCCCCTCCTTGCAGCCCTCCGTGGTTCCCACTGCACGCCTGACGCCCCTCGGCCTGAGGGGTTTCACTGGGCTGTCCTGGACTCCCGGCTGCTCCACACAAGCTCCACCTGCTTCCCCCTGCTCGAAAACCCTACCCCTCACACCACCAGTGCCCAGCTGCCCCCATGCCTCCTCAGTTCCTGCCAGCAGTATCGCTTCCTCAGACAGATCCTTCCCCAGATCCTTCCCCTGCCTACTAGCACTAAGGTCCTGGGTCCCTGGCTTCCTCTGAATTCTTTTTTAAAATTATTTTATTTATTTACTTCTGGCGTGCTGGGTCTTCCTCGCGGCGCAGGCTCTTCCCCAGTTGCAGAGAGTGGGGACTGCTCTCTAGGTGCAGCACGCAGGCGTCTCGTTTTGGTGACGTCCCCAGCGGCAGAGCGTGGGCTCTAGGGCACAGGCTCAGTAGTTGCGGGCCCAGGCTTAGCTGCTCCGCAGCATGTGGGATCTCCCTGGATCAGGGATCGAACCCGTGTCTCCTGCACTGGCAGGCACTCTAACCACTGAGCCACCAGGAAGGAGAGGCAGAGATCAGTTTTAAAGAGACTCCTTCCTAGGCGGTGCTCTGTACTCTGAGCCACCAGGGAAGGCCTCTCCTGAATTTTCTCGGTTTGACGCTTTCCACTGCTTGTTCTGTGTGCTTTCTTTCATGTGTCTGGCACATGAAAGCTCACTAAACATTTGAGTGACTACTCAGCTGGGAGACTGGCGCTGTAACCAGCAGAATACACAGGAAAGGGGCGATGCGTCTGGCAGCAGGTCCCCAGATGAACTGACAACTTATTGGCCACCTGTTGGACCTTGTCCAGCCATCTCTCTAACTGCTGATGAAAAACACCCCACATCACGATGAAAACAAAACAAAAAACAAGGAGAGGGGAAGGACACGGGCTGGGAGGTTTGACAGAAGAGCAGGTTCCAAGGTGTGTGGGTTTAATTAAAATGTGGACAGAAATCCAGGACGCGATGGGGGAAGTCCAGCTCTCATCACTGGCGGGGAGCACCAGGGTGCCCTTCTGCGCTTTTCAAGGAAAAGCCACTGGCACGCAATCGAAGACAGCAGCACGTGTTTTGCTATTCCTCTCATCAAAATATAAAATCTGGGACTTCCCTGGTGATCCAGTGGCTAAGACTATGTGCTCCCAATGCAGAGGGCCTTGATTAGATCCCTGGATCAGGGAACTAGATCCCACATGCCACAACTGAGACCCGGCACAGCCAAATAGATAGGTCAATAAATATTTAAAATACACACACACACACCCATCTACTTCCCCTCTGCTTCAATCAGAGCTGGTTGTGCAACCAAATAAATAAGTCAATAAATATTTAAAATACACACACACGCACCCCCATCTGCTGGTCATGCAACCAAATAGATAAGTCAATAAATATTTAAAATACACACATACACACCCCCCATCTACTTCCCCTCCCCTTGAATCAGAGCTGGTCGTGCAACTTCCCGTGCCCAATCAAATGTGTGGTGGCCATTCTATAAACCCCGATGAGCCTGGCTGAAGCCCTCACTCTGAGTCCAGCAGCAGCACCCTGAGAAACCCAGGCCAGGCAGAAACCAGGAGCCCCGGCCACCAGCCCCAGCTGATCACCAGCCAGGGGAGCGCGCCTTCTTCAACCTTCCAGGCCAGCTAGCCTTCCACCTCCAATGACAAGGTAAAAAGGCAGGCTCCACTGCTGACTCAGGAGAAACAATCAATAATAAAACACCGTGTCAATCTTATCCATTAGAAAAGAAGAAGCTTTTCACTGAGAGAGAGCCTTCTTCCATTCTCGAGTAAGACCTGCAGGCACGCGTGCATGCTCAGCCCTTTCAGCTGTGTCTCTTTGTGACCCCATGGACTGTGGCTCGCCATGCCCTCCTCCAGGGGATCTTCCAGACCCAAGGACTGAACCCAGTCTCCAGCCACTGCAGGCCGTTTTTTTACCATCTCAGTCACAAGGGAAGCTGAGTAAGGCCTAGGGATTAAATAAGATAGTCCCGGGTCCTTCCCAGCTCTGCCCATGGTTGGTTCCATCAAAATTCAGTTCACAGATTCCACTCCAGACCCTGATCAGGCAGCAGCCACAGAGGGAGAGCCCAAAGAAAATGCAGATTCCCCAAACCCCAAGAGCTGGCCACAACCTCTCAGAACCTCAACAGTCTACTCAGCCCAACCAGAAGCATCTTTCTGTGTCTGAGGCCAGGTCTCTGAGTAGGTGGTTCTCTAGAAGTAGCTACCTAGAAGAATGCAGTAGAAAACCATTGAAATGGGGCAAAGTGAAAGTGTTAAGTTGCTCGGTTGTGTCCAACTCTTTGTGACCCCAGGGACTGTATCTCCAGGCTCCTCTACCCATGAAATTCTCCAGGCAAGAATACTGGACTGGGTTGCCATTTCCCTCCTCCAGGGGATCTTTCGGACCCAGAGATTGAACCCGCCTCTCCTGCACTGCAAGCACATTCTCTGCCATCTGAGCTACCAGGGAAGCCCAAAATGGGGAAAGGGCGAGGCTAAATCCCCAGTAAGCTTCCAAAAGGGGCAACCCTAAGATGTCTTCCCAGGGGTCTCCCCTAAGCCACTGTCTCCCACACACTTTTGACAAACTAGATCCGACACACGCGGAGTCCAGAGCTCTGATCTGTATTTCCCAACACAGCCGACTGCGATCCCAGGAAAAGCCTCAACCTCCATTTCTTCTCAGGGAAGAAGAGAGGGCATATTATTTCTCCAGTAAACAAGAACTTCTACAATGTATATGTTCAAGCCATCCAGCTAGGAACTTGGCACTTCCTTGGGGGTGGGGGGGAGACAGATGGTCTGTGGCATCACGTCTGAGGTTAGATGCAAACTAAATGTCCATCAGTAGGGAACTGCTTACAGTTATTAAACAGACTGATTACTGGGCAACCATAAAAAAGAGTATGAGCAAAAGAATGACTCCAAAATATACAATTGAGAGAAAATAAGCAAGGAGTGGTGTGCACAGGATGCTATTTGTGTAAAGGAAGAAAACAGGTACAAGAATTCCTTGCTAACTCAGTCTACAATGAGGGGTACACGAATGTGCTTAGACGCCATAGGATACTATTCTGTAATATTTTTCACTCCACACCCAAACCGGGCACGATTATACAGTGATTTAGAACCTCATGAAACTGTAAATACTTTCTGCTATTCCCTTCACATTCCTAAAATATTTGCTAAGATAAGCTACACGTTTAATTACTGTTTACACTAAACTAAAACCAGATATTATCATGATGTAATGTGAAGTAAAAAACAGAATATGGACAGTATTTACAGTAGGATCTAAATAGGGGAATGGAGTTTCTTGTAAGCCACAAAATCTAGAATGTTATCAAACCAGGGAAAGGCCTGGTGGTCCAGTGGTTAAGATTCAGGGTTTTCACTGCCATGGGCCCAGGTTCAATCCCTCCCTGGCTGGGGCAGTAAGATGCCACAAACCACAAGGATGAATGATATAAACCAAATTATTAATTCTGGGTTAGGATGACCAGCAACTTAATCTTCTATATATGTATTTTTGTTCACTCGTGGGGCTTGAAGGTTCATTTACCCAAACAGCCTCAGAGCCAACAGGAATTTTATATTGGCAAACATTTCTCCCAAGTGTTTACTGAGGTCAGGCCCTAGGCCAGACACTCGACACACATTAACTTGTTTAATCCTCCTCACAGTCTCATGGGGTATAGCTACTCTTATCCATTTTACAGGTGAAGAAATTGAGGAATACACAGTAACCTGCCCAAGCACTCAAGGAAGGTGTCAGAGCCATCTGGCGCTACAGAAAGTAACAACAGTCTCTGTCCCACTGCCTTGGAAACCTCACCTCTGTAATCTCCCACTGATACACGTGCACTCTGTGCCCACAACCACGCCTACCATCAGTCCCCCCATTTTTTCTCATGACTCCCAAACTCAACAACCCTCGGTGGCTCCCCACTACCTATGGCCCTCAAGGTAAACACCTCTTATTTTACAAGCACACTCCCCAGGCACTCTGAAACGCGTTTAGTATGGTGACCGAAGGTTTCTGTCTTGCTCTGGCCTCTGCTCTTAAGTGTGCAGCGTGGAGAGCCCCACCCTTCCCCTAACTCTGATGGAGACCCTTACCCTCGTCAGGGCATCCATCCCAACCACTCAGCTGACACAGGGTAAATCTGGAAAACACACACCCCTCTAGTAGTCAGAGGGAGGAACACAGCTCTCAATGTCCTGCTCCCGGATGTGTCCAGGGCTCCAGTTTTAACCCCCTCCCCAGGGGCTCTGTGATCAATTTGGTGCAAGGCTTAGAGTCAATCATAAAATACTGATAGGTGGGTCCAAGATGGCGGCTGGTCCAATACAGAGCCTTTGTTCCTACAAGCTTCCTCCAGTTCACACTCTCCCTCCTGCCCTGCAAGAGGGAAGCTGACAGAAAATCCCTTCCCCAACCCCTAAGAGATAACCATGGATTCCGACAAGATGGTAAAACGAAGTTTCCTTTTTTCTTTTTTTTAATTTCCTTCTCCCTTGTCACTTTAATACTTGCCACCCTGAAACCGTTAAGCTCCAAAAAGTAAATTTCTATGACAGTACACAGGAGGTCGTTACTTTAAACCCAATGGCCCCATCCCTCTCAAAGCTGCCAGCTCTAATATCATTACCAATCGGAAGAAAAGGTGTGGATAATGGCGACCAAGAGACTTCAAACAACTTTATATTAGCTGAGTGAACTCAGTGGAGGAGGAGGAAGGCCTACAATCAAAGTCAACTCTGCAGACGCTTGTTATGAACACAGCTCTTTTGCTAATTGTCTGCACTGGGCTATTAACAACTGTATTCATCTATAAGCTCCCTGTAGGCTGAAATGTCAATTTCAGGATTTGCAGAATTTTTAAGTGGAGGCTGGGGGTGGGGATGGAATTAAAACCAACGCTTCTCAAAAAAGAACAAATTTTTCTTGTTCTCCTGAAGAAACACTATCGAACAGGTTTTAAAATTGCAGGGGCTGGGCTAGTGATATTTCCAGTCATATTTGGGGAAAGGGGGCTTTTTTAAAGGCCTGTTCACGTAAGTCCAAAAGACAACAGGAAGGTGGAGAAGGTTTTTGTTTTTTTTTTTAAAGTCATAATGTTTTCCATTTTGCGTATTTTGACAAATCACGTTTTCCATTCAAACCCCTCCCCCACTCTCACCCTTAGGTTTTCTAATGCGAATGGGGTGGCTGGTGGGGGTGGAGAAATGACTTGAGATTTCGGGATTTGATCAATGCAACATGTTAGGGGCAGAGCACAAGGTCAAAAGGAAATGATTAATCCCACAAGAGAAACAGGCGGATGGGGCAGGGACCGGCTCCCCTACAAAAGCCTCACTAATAAATAGGTCAAAAGATTAAAAAAAAAAAAAAAAGATACTCTGGTGAGCGAGGTTTTCTCCCCAACCCAGACTCAGCGGTTCATCCTAAAATAGTTTTTAGAATCCAAAGAACATTGGTCCACACAAGCTACTCTTCCTTCAGGTTATTTTTACTGGCCGATTGCATTCCAGCTGTTGCCGGAGGGGGTCCAAATTGGGGGTAGAATGACCTCAGTCATCTGGATGACTAGACACTCTATGACAATTTCCATTACTGGAGGGAACCATGCTGTCATTAATGGAGACAGGGATATTTCAGGCCTACTTAAAAGAAGTTAGCAGTCCAGACATACAATATCCCTTTGAAAGGCTATGACATCAACACTCTGAAAATACATAAATAGGTCAAACACGAGGAGGGGGAGGGAAAGGCCTTACAAGAATCCTCTGGGAGACAATTTTCCTCTTAGCTTTTCTCACCCTGCCTAATACTTGCATGCTTTTAGAGCATCACACGCAAAAAATTCGTATTTCTAATTAATGATGCACAACATCCCCCCTCTAATCACCACACTCTCCTCCACAAACACAAGCCAGATCGGTCCACAGGGCTGTCATTGCACCCTTCTGCCCCTTTACTCACCTCATCCCCCCAAAAAAAGCATGAGCCCAGAGACAGAATGGCTTCCTCAGGGGGCTCAATCCTGACACCATCCAAGATGGGTGGAGTTCCGTCCCACTTGTAAAAATTCATGGTTAACAGATGACGATCTAGACTGAAAGGCACTCAAGACATCCCCCAAGAACGCTTTCAAACACAAAAATCTTACATGCTACAGGGAAGCAGCCCTCAACTGTGAGAGTGCATGTTTCTTTGGGGCACACAGGTATTACATTCTTGTAAGTCTCTGCCTAAAACGACAGAGAAGTGAAGAATCCAGTGTGCTCAACTCTGCCCCTTCCATCAGACAAAACAGTGGAGCCAAAGGAGGGCTGTTTGTTCGGGTAAAACAACCATGGTGTGTGCAGGAGTAAGGATCAAAACTCAGTCCTCCAGGGCCCCTCTACAGGCTCCTTCCTCCAGCAAGGCTGTTTACAAATCCATCCTAGGAGGGGATCCCGATGCCAGGTTTATAGTCTAAGGCCTCTGGAGGGGGGAGACTCAGCTCAGCCCAAAAGAAAAGATCTGCTTCCGTCTGACCTTGTGCGGCCTATTTTCCAAAGCATCGCTTTTAACTTTAAATTGCAATTATCCTGCCCATCCCCCCAGCTCTCTGCTTAAGGCCCCCCTGACCTCCCAGGGCCAGCATCCCCAGGATCCCATTTCCTAAAACAAGAGAGTCCTTGAAATTTTTAAAATAGTGTCTTAACCCTCCCCCACCCCCAGACACTGAGGCTGCAAGGAGCTGGCTCGCTGATGTGGAGGTGGGGGGTGCTAGGGGCGGCGGGTCTCCTGTGGCAGGGCCCAGGCTCCTCCAGGGGAGGTTGGTGTGACTGGTGGGGTCGGGGCAGGAGGGTCAACCCCCTACCACCAACCACCACCTTGAGCTGCAGCCACAGGAGGTTTGCTTGGCTCTCTGGTGGATTTTCTTGCCACCTTGAGTCCCAGCTGCTCTTCCGCGGGTTCCCTGGCACCCTAGCTACTGGCCTGGGCTTTACTCAGATGCCACGGGTGGTGGCCAAAGGGTAAAGATGAAGAACACACAGCATGGTTAAAAACACCTGGTAGGGACTCCCCTGGTGGTCCAGTGGCTAAGATTTCTTGCTTGGAATGCAAGGGGCCCCGGGTTCAATCCCTGGTCGCAGAACTAGAGCCCATATGCTGCAACTAAAGATCCCAGGTGCTGCAGTGAAGACCAGGAACAGCCAAATAAATAAGTATCTTTTTAAAAATAAGATAAAAATGCTTGACAAGAGAAAAGTAATCTCTTCCTCCTGTTCCCAGATGCAGTATAGTGTGTTTTTGAGCTTCGTTCCCCAAAAGGAGCATTAAACAAAGCAATCCTTAGAAATATGAGGGCTTCCTAGGCAGTGCAGTGGTCAAGAATCTGCCTGCCAAAGCAAAGACACAAGAGATGTGGGTTTGATCCCTGGGTGGGGAAGATCCCCTGGAGGAGGGCATGGCGATCCACTCCAGTATTCTTGCCTGGAGAAGCCCATGGACGGAGGAGCCTGGCGGGCTGCAGACCACTGGGTTGAGAGAGCCAGACACGACTGCACACAGCAACAAAGCAAGTCACGCTGCAAACACGAAATGAGGAACAGAGGGCAACGAATCAGCAAAAACCATCTCCTCGTGTCTTCAGAGAGACATTTCCAACAACCTGACGCCCCGTGACTCAGGCCCCCGGGCCAGAGGGGTGGTCCCAGAGAGCAGGGAGGAAAGCTGCTGACTGGTGCAGAAGCCCATGGATAGGCCAGACCTGTGCAACTCCCTGGGCAGGATTCCTCACCCCAGAAGAACAAGAGGGAGGGCAGAGAGAAACGCACCCTACCCCGAGGTGTACAACTGTCAGAACTCAACACAGATCAGATCGTGGGTACAGGAATGTAGCTACCCTGATCCCTAGGCAATACATAAGGAAAACCAGGGCAAAGGGAGAGGGGAACGGCCCTGTACCAGGTCACAGGGTAGTCAGTAGCGCTTCAGTCTTGGCTGCTTGCAGGGAGACACACATTCCTTCCAAAATGTGTCTAAAACGCAACTCAAATGGAAAAAGAACCCTGGACAAAGAGCCACCTGAGCTGAAACTCAGAGGCTGCGGGGCGGGGGCAGGCCCTTGCAGGTCTGCCTGGTTGTCGGGACCTTCCTTTGCCAACGTGAGGAAGGGGCTGCGTTTAACTGAGTAGATACTCAAATGCTTGCCAACTGGATGGATACAGAAAGTCAGGCACTGGGCTGCCCCGCATCATCACGTTTAAAAGCACACCGGGGGGAAAAAAAAGCACACCAGGGACTTCCTGGAGGTCCAGCGGCTAAAACTCTGCGTTTCCATTGCAGGGGGCACGGGTTCCATCCCTGGTCAAAGAACTAAGGTCCCACACCTAGTGCCACGTGGCCAAAAAATAGATTAACGAAAATTTTAGAAATAAATAGAAAGCACGATTAATGAGCCATAGCCCCATCTCCATTTTTACAGATGGTGGAAACTAACGTCTGGCCTGGGTCAGATGGCTGGTGGGCAACATGACCCAGAAACCCTGTGGAAGATAGCAAGGTGCTTTGTTCCCTCAAGGGACTGGGCAGGTTAACATTATTAAGCCGCAGCACACACAACTGGTTTGTGATGGTATGTAACGCTCAGTTACCTGGTGCCTCTGCTTAGAGGTTTGTAACCCTAAACAACTCCCTGCAGCCCTGCTGAAGTGCGCCAAAGGCACAAAATCACGGTTTGTAAAAGAGCTAACTGCTTTGCAGGTAAGAAAGAAAAGGACAATGGAAGGATGAAGGAAGGAGGGAGGGAGCGAGAAAAGAAGCCAGCCACCCCTGGAGCTGCCTTCTCCGGTCCTCCTAGTCTCAAGGGCATCCTACATTTTTCACAAGGCCTTTTTGTAAGTCTAGTTCTGTATCAGGAGCAGGGTAGGCCAGTCTGGATCCACTATCTCCCAGTCTCCACCCAAGTAGTGGAATTCACCCTGGGCAGTAAATGGCAGCCCTGGGGGTGGGGGATGGTCAAAGCTCACCTTTTCAGCCCTATCTTTCCATCGAAGTGGCTGCTTTGATACCATCTTCAAATGAAAGGGACACTCAGGAAGATGTTTTCAGTTCAGAACATTCGACCTTGCACCTGTCAGAGCTCCTCTCCTAGAGCAGGGGTGTGGGGCAGTCGATGGATTCCAGGTGGGCTCTGGGATTCCCTTGCAGCTCAGTCGGTAAAGAATCTGCCTGCAGTGCAGGAAACCCGGGTTCAATCCCTGGGTAGGGAAGATCCCCTGGAGAAGGAAATGGCAACCCACTCCAGTATCCCTGCCTGGAAAATCTTAAGGACAGAGGAGCCTGGTGGACTGCAGTCCATGGGGTCGCAAAGAGTCAGGCACGACTGAGACTAACACTAACCAACTAACTGCCACTCTGAAGAGTCTGGATGAAACAACAGAGGACTTAGAGGGGGTGAAAAAAGAGAAGCTTTATTTACTGACTTAAGTCTTGCAAGGAAGCATGGACATTTAGGGGGTAAAAAAAGAAAAAACTGGGATATACAATATCAACAGATCAATTTCCCAAGGAAGAGAAATGTAGCTATACAAGAATTATTTCTTGGGAATTCCCTGGTGGTCCAGTAGTTAGGAAACAGAGCTTCCAGTTCAATCCCTGGTGGGGGGATTAAGATCCTGAAAGCTTTGTGGAAAGCTTCGTGGTGCAGTCAGAAAGAAAAAAAATTATTATTTCTTAAGTGTTAGTCGCTCAGTCATGTCTGACTGCAACCTCATGGACTCTACCCCAGCTGGCGCCTGTGTCCATGGGACTTTCCAAGCAAGAATACTGGAGTGGGTACCCATTTCCTTCTCCAGGGGATCTTCCCGATCCAGGGACTGAACCCAGGTCTCCCACACTGCAGGCAGATTCTCTACCATCTGAGCCACCAGGGAAGCCTCATTATTTCTCAAGCCAAAATTCAAGTTGAATGTGCCCAGCACCCCTAGGGAGGAGAGCTCGGACTTCTTAGGGAGTGCTACAATCGTGTCCCCCATAAGCCATCTTGAGATGCTCCTGCAGCCGCAGTGCCTGCCAGGCCCGCCCGTGCCCTGCAGACAGGTCCCTGGAAGGTCTCCAGGGAGCTCCCGCGTGGCTCTGTTTAGACAGAGGAGGTGCCAACTGGCAGCAGAAGCAGCAGCTGAAGACTTGGCAACAGCCTTTGGCAGCTGTGTAGACTCTGGGACTCTGGCCCCGGCACCCAGTCCCAGAGGGGCTAACCTAGTTCCAGCTGCTTTTGGTGTGAGGTGACGGCAGAGCAGAGGCCTGCAGACTGCTGCTGTGGGGTATCTCACTCCAACACAGGACAGAACACTGTCTTCTGGACCCAAGTTGGACTGTCATCACCAGATCAGTAAGACAAGAGACCTTTGGGGGATATGAACTAATGGGCCCCTTGACCCTCTTCAAAGTGGCTCACGGTGGTTAAGAATCAATCAGCCTGCGAACGCAGACAGGTTCGATCCCTGGTCTGGAAAGATTCCACGTGCCTTGGAGCAACTAAGCCCGTGTGCCACAGCTTTTGAGTCTGTGCTCTTAGGGCCCCAGCGCGCAACTGCTGAAGCCTTGCACATCCTAAAGCCTGTGCTCCGCAACAAGAGAAACCCCTGCACCGCACCTGGAAGAGTGGCCCACACTCCACAGCCAGAGAAAGCCTGCACACCAAAGACTCAGCACAGCCAAAATTAACCACCACTGGTCTCTTTTTAAAGCAAACAAACAAAAAGTGGCTCAGCGGAAAGGACTGCCTTCAAATCCGATGTTGCGGCTTGAAGCTAACACCAAACAGTACGTTAAAGCATCAATATTTTTTATCAAGGGCTGCTGAAACCAGGGCAGCTGACAGTAAAACAGGTTAGGACTCAGGTGCAATCACTTAGATGGGATACATGATATAATTGATGACTGGTAATTGGGGATTAAAATACTAATACAAAAAAACACAGAGCTGGGGCTCTGCAATAACCTTAAACCTCCTCTCCTGGGTTACTGCTTAAAACCTAAGGAGCCATCTGCATTAGAACCCCAAGGTACTTTTTAAAATTGCAAACTGGGACCTTCCCTAGTGGTCCAGAGGTTAAGAACCTGCTTTGCAATGCAGGAGATGTGGGTTTGACCCCTGGTGGGGGAACTAAGATTCCACATGCCACAGGGCAACTAAACCCACGCACTCCAAGTACTGAGTCTGCAAGCCACAACTAGAGTCAGTACAAAAGATCCCACAGGACACCAAGACCCAACACAGAAATATTTTTAAAAATGCAAATTGGAACCCCACCCTGGTTTTAAACAATCAGAATGTCTGTGGGGTTGGGAGCCCTGGAGTTAATCAATGAACTCCAGCAACAACTTTAGTTGTTAAACTGGAAAAGGCTGACTTAAAGAAGAAGCCCTTAACTGAGAAAATACAAGCTCAAAATGGGCAGTCACAAAAAATGCTCTTTGCATAAAATAGTTTATTTTTCTGTTCTAACAGCTTACGACATTTTTTGTTCTTGTTTCACCTCCAGGCACCTTAACAGAAAAACTGCATTGTCTGATGTTATTTGCGTAACACTCAATCCAGGAGTTCCTGCACAAAGGGCTGGTGCTGTGTGTTTCAAGCACAGGGCCCACAGGCCCACAGCCAGGCTGCCTTCTGGTCTGGTTCTGCACTTTCCCTGGAGGTAGCAAGACAGAGGCATTTTCAGGGAGGTTCTAATAGCCCTTGGGCCAGAAGACTCCCTCCCAGAATGTTACTCATCTCTGGAACAGAAAATCCAGCAGCTATTGGGACAAGCATGCAGAGGAAGATTAAACAGTTAATTAAAATCCTGCAGAATGGGAGGCAGAGGATTAGCTCACAGGAGGAAAGGAGGGACCTGCTAGCAGGAGAGGTAGGGCCTGCCTAACCCAGAGACCTCTCCCTAAACAAGATCCAATCCAGCCATCACTCCACTGGACAAGCCCCAGCATCCCTTACTTGAAGGCCACTCGGGAAAGCCTGTCCCAAGAGCTGGGCAACCCCAAGTGCTTTCTTCATCAAAAGTGAAAAATGAGTTACTGCTGTATCTTAAAAACGCTGATGAATGATAAAAAAGGGAACTGGGTGGGGAGGGATCCTCTGAAGTGCACTAATCTTTCAGCCCTTCTCATCTCTCCTTGCTCCACCCTGTCCAACCTGCCAGGATTCCCCAGCTGTCCCCACCCAGCCCCACCTGGCTACAGCACCCAGGGGGCCCTGGCTCCGTCACAATCTCTTCAGCCCAGGCCTCCCAGCTGGGAAGGGCTCAAGCCACCACCCCAGTAATCCTACAAGGCTTCCCACTCCACCTCCCAATTACAGAAAACCAAAGGCACCTCGATCAGAAAACCATGTATTCAAGCATCTAACTGCCTAAAGATTCAGAGGGGCCTGGGCCCTGCCCTGGGAGAGGGTCATTTATGACCATTACGGCCAGAGTAAGGCAGGCTCCCAGAGGCCCATAAAACTCCCAGGGAAGGAAGTGGGGATTAACCACTTCCTCCCACTCCTCAAGAAGGGGTTTCAAGCTCCACCAAATTGCAGAAGAGAAGGGCTCCCTGGGTGGGGGAAATGGGAGACAGGGGTCCACAGATACTACACCCAGCCATAGCCTCTTCCAGGGGACAGGACTCACTCTGGCATCTTTCAGGATGCTTTGATTTTTACAGGTGGGTGCTTCTTGGGTCCCGCTGCCTCCGGAGGTTCGTGGGGACACTCTACCAAGCCTCCTTGCCGCTCAGCACGGGGCTGGACTCTGTCCGGGGAGGGACTGGCGTACATGAGGATCGTGTGTTTATCTGACAAGAGCTATGCTGGGACAGCGGCTTGCTTCTTTCACATACTAATCAGCCTGATTTATTGGATTGAAACGGTCCCATTAACACCCTCATCTTTCACTCGATTTTTACTGAAAGTGATTCAGTAACTCTTACACAGATCTAAGAAAAGCAGCTTACAAAGAAAAGCCAGTAACATACATGTAAAGCAAGTTTGAGCCAACTCATTAGAAAAGGCCCTGATGCTGGAAAAGATTGAAAGCAGGGAGAAGGGGACAACAGAGGACGAGACAGCTGGATGGTATCAACATCTCAATGGACATGAGTTTGAATAAGCTTCAGGAGATGGTGAAAGACAGGGAAGCCTGGAGTGCTGCAGTCCACGGGGTCTCAAAGAGTCAGACATGACTGAGCAGCTGAACAAGAAGCTGGCTAAGGAGAAGCAAGTCAGCGAATCTCCCTACATTGAAACCAGGAGTTTGGCTCCGAGCTTCCTGGCAGTCAGAGCAAAATGGGCAATATGCCACAACTATGTCACTGTCAAACCATCCACTTGAGAGGACCAAGAGTTCTCCCGGAAGCAGACCGAGACACAGCAGAGACCCTGGAAGCCCCCTTCTCCGCTCTCCCAAACACAAACTCGCTCCTGCAGCCTGCTCGCTGGGCTTCTCTCCCCCGAGGGACAGAAATTCCTGCTGAAATCCTGAAGAGACCATCTTCCTTTCTCTTGCTAGAGAAAAGCAGATACAAGTGCCCAGAAGCCCTATGGTATGTGGAGTTTCCCCTAAAATCCTCTTGTGGAAATCCCAAAACTGCTCTTCTTAAACTACTGCCCAAACGCTTCGGACCGGAGTGTGCCTCCCCACCCGCCAGGATGGCTGGGGTCTTTGGCAGCAACGGACCAGGAGTGCGGTCGAGAGCTAGGCTTCCTCCCACCTCTGAGCTGGCATCTGGTTTCCAAGTGAAGCCCCCACCATTCTCAGCAAGGATCCCCAGTGGTTGGGGTCGGGGAGAGGAGGTCAGAGGGCTCCTGTTCTGGGTATTCTGTCCTGTGACTAACTGCTGTCACCTATGAGAACTCTTTAGCACAAGAGTCTGTAGCAGCCTCCAACCTTTTAGGCACCAGGGACCCGGACTGGTTTCGTGGAAGACTTTTTTTCCAGAAACCAGGGGTGGGGCAGGAATGGTTCTGGTATGATGCAAGCACATCCCATTTATCATGCACTTTACTTCTATTATTGTTACACCAGCTCCATCTCAGAGCACCAAGCATTAGCGCCCAGAGGGTGAGGACCCCTGGTCTGTAGGGGCCCAAAGGCGGAGTCAGGGAGGGGTGGGTCCTGCCAGGGGGGCTGGGTGGTGGGGGAGCCTTTCACTGGATTTCAGCCCCTGCAGTAGCTTTAAGGAGTGTCCGGAGAACAGTCGTACAAACTACAGCACAGCCCAGTTAAATTTTAATTTCCAACAGACAAGTGTTTCGAGCAAGTGTGTCCCAACAACGCACGGGGCATACTAAAAAATTGCTTACTCTTTACAAACTAAGCATGGGGGGGGGGGCGCGTGGTGCTAGAGCCTGCAATTTTGGTCAGGAGGCTTTCTGGTGATTTGGGCGGGGGCGTCCCAGCTGGGTGAGGTGACTCCTTGAGAAGGGGGGCCTGGAATTTTGAGGTTACTCATTAGCACAGCAACCAGGGTTTTTAGTTTTGCTTTTAATGGGTGGAGGGGCGTTTCGTGTGACTGTGGTAAGCACTAGAACAGGTCCACTTAATCCAGCCCAGGGGTGACCGCGCTGGTCTGGGGCATCACCCCCAAGCCCCCGCACCCGAGCCCTAAGTGCGGCCCCAGGAGCAGAGACCAGGCTTCGGCAGTGCTGGCCTCTCAGGGCATCCACATTCCAGGAGGCCGCCATTCCCGCCCTCAGGAGGAACAAAGGGCCTGGGGAGGAACTCCTGCTGCCCCAAGCATGGGGGTGGGGTGGTATCCAAACAAAACTGGGCAGGAGAAAGCGCCCCCGGCCAGAGGCCCTGGGAAGAAGCCCACTCCTCTCCGCGCCCCTCACACGGACAGGAAGGCCCAAGGAAGAACTCCACTCAGACACTAAAATCCATCCTTCCCAACACGGAATGCAGTTTAGGGGGGCAGGGTCCCTAGCTGAAATGGAGTAAAGTTCAAGAGAGAAACCTCTCTAAAGGAAGCAGGCCAAAAGCTCCAAATGTAATCATTAACTTTATCTTGAGGGTCTTCTTTGTATTCTCGCCAGGGGCTGGCTTTTACAGTAACCCTACGCAAACATTTCACTGTCCTTCAAAACCAGAGGGTGGGATTCGCGGGCTGGTTTTTTTAAAACGATAGCTCCCGCATCACCACAGATGATGCCAGACAGGTTCCACTCAGGGATCCCCAGCACCAAAGACACCTGGAAGGAAGGGTGCAGCTGGGGTGGGGTCTGGGGAGATTAGCCCAGGCTCTGGCCTGTGTGCTGGGGCACACACTTTTGAGGACCACAGTGGACAGAAGCTGCAGACAACTTGAGGGGAGATGAGAGACTCCAGGGCCTCAGTGAAGAAGACGGGACAGGCTGACACAACTGCAGGGTTCCCTTTTTGAGGGGGGAGGTGGTTCCAAGCAAGGGTGACTCTGTCCCCACAAAAAGACCCCTTTCAGCACCCCCAGCCACAGGTTTGCAAGGGGGCCCAACCGCTCCCTGGAGCCTGTTTGAATTAACTCCGCAAACACTGGTTGAACATTTGCTTTTTTGCAGATAACATTCTAATCACCACAGGGTACCCAGCAAAGTGCTTCCCAGTTTTGCAGAAGCCCTCAAAGGCTCCCAGGCCTTTCTTCCTGGAGGCCAGGACTGGTCCTCTCCCTCTACCTGGGTGGGTCCCACCTCACTCTCACCCTTCTCCCCTTGCAAAAAAAAAAATTCTCTTTCAGGCCTTGTATCCGGTTCTCACAGTATCCAACCCTGATTCCGTCCCAGCTTCAGCTCAGCAAAATACTACTTCCTTTGCAGGCAGACCCAGGTTTTGCTGGGGGCGGACACCAAACCTCAGGAAAGAGGAAAGGGCAGAAACCAATTCTGGATCCTGACAGTGCCTAGGGACTAAGGACTCCTCCCCTGCAACAACACTCAACAATCAACTTACTAAAGCAGCTCCTCGGGTCTCCACATGCAAAGCGGCCTAAAACCAGTGGAAGCTGGCTATAAATGACACAGCCACAGCCGGTTTGGGGCAGGGAACTGCCCCCACCCCAAAGTGCAGTGAGTATCCTCTGTAGTAACTCAGGACCTTTCCAAGAAGTTCAAAACCAAAATTTTCTGAACAGGGAGTCTTCAGGAATGGAAGTTACCAACTGGTCACCCCAATTGACTTGGCAGGCCTGGAAAGCTATGAGTTTTCTTGGAAATGGGCCTAGGTTCAATGATAAGAACCCTCTAAAGCAGTGGTCCCCAACCTTTTTGGAACCAAGGACAATTTTTCCATGGATGGGGTGGGGGGGGTGTTGGGATGATCCGAGGGCACTGCATTTACTGTGCTCTTTATTTCTATTATTGTTACATCAGTTACACCTCAGATCGCCAGGCACCAGATGCCAGAGGCTGGGGACTGCTGCTCTAAGGACACACAGGACTCCAGCACTCTTCTGGGAGGACTTCATCTCCTCTACTGCATTACCCCTTCCGAGCCCTGGAACAGTTTTGTTTTTTTTTTTTAAAAACAAAACAAAACAAAACAAAACACGTGAGCATGTAACATCTCATCAACAAAAATGTAATGATTTTACATGCACATGACTCACCAGGATACCCCAAATCCCCGGTTGTTCTAGTTCCCTGTATCCCGGTGATGTAAGTAAGGGTCCCCAGAAGGCAACCTCCGTTCTAGTCCTTTGTGTCTTCAAACACCCGGAGAGGGCAGACACATGGCCGGTGTTCAATGAGAAGTGTGTTGATTGAATGGAATTTACTTCCACATTTTCCAAGCAATCCTTGAGGAATTTGCCTCTCAGCAGGCAACTGCTTGCTGGAAAACAATGTTCCCTGACCATTTGCATTGTGGCCCTGAAATGGCAAATGTTTAAGACAGGAAAAAAAAGAGAGAATCTGGGCCTTTGCAGAGGATAAAATGCCTCTCAAGGATCAAGATTCTAGGGTGTTTTACAGCTCCCCCCACCTCAGCCATAAACCAGGACATCAGACCCGGCAACGTTGCCATCAGTCTAACTCACATCCAAAGGCCTGTGTCCAGCTTTAGTCTCCATAAATCCTCCCAAGGCCAGAGCAGCAGGCCAAATTCTCCAGACACGAGCTCTGAAAGATTGCTGCGGCAACGGAAACTTCTAAGGTGGTAGAAATGTTCCGTCATGATCGTGGTGGTGGTACCACAGATTATAAATTTGCCCAAACTCACCACCAAAATGTGTGCTTACAATGTGTGTGTTTGGGAATTCCCTGGTGGTCCAGTGTGGCTAAGACCCCACAATCCCAAAGCAGAGGACCAACTTTCGATCCCTGGTCAGGGAACTAGGTCCCCCAACTCAGAATTTGCATGCTGCAACTAAAAATCCCTCATACTGCAACTAACACCTGGGGAAGCCACATAAATAATAAGTAAATGCTTTAAAATGGGTGCATTTGATTATGCCTACACTACACCTCAACTCAACAAAGATGCTGACGAATGGCTACTAGAAGTCAAAGACAAAGCAAGATGCAGAACTACAGGTGTATTACAAACAAGACTTTCCAAGCAACTTTATTAACATCAGAGTGTGCCCAGTTAAAGATTAAATGATAAATCCAGTCATAGAGATAATGGTGCAAAAACAGGAAAAGAGACCAATGACAGAATCCAGCCTGTTACCAGGAGTTACATCTGGGTAGCGGAATTAGCAAATTGTATATTTTTAGCTACTTAGCACTTGCCTGGATTAAAATGACTACTTGCTTCTCTTCCAGTTAAAAAACCCAATGAAGATTAAAAACTCAGGGAAGAAAAGGCAGGTCTGCAGGACCCTGCCCAATAACTGTAGGCAACAGAACACTGACCGAGGGGCTTCCCTGGTGGTCCAGAGGTTAAGACTCTGCCTGCCAAAGCAGGGGACACAGGTTCTGTCCCTGGTCCAGGAAGATCCCACATGCCACAAGGTAACCAAGCCCGTGCATCACAGCTACTGAGCCCGTGCTTTACAGCAAGAGAAGCCACCTCAAGAGAAAGCCCGTGTGTGGCAACAAAGACCCAGTGCAGCTAAAAATAAATTTCTAAAAGCATAGCAACAAACAAAAGCCCACTGACTGATGTCTAACGGGCCTACACCTAACCAAGCTCTACCATTTACCTGTTGTCTATCTCCTTAATAGCTACCCAACACCAAAGAGGTTTTTAAGAGATCACCATATATGACCACAGAGCATGAACATCCAATGTACATACATTAAACTGCAACCCAGTTGGCATTCACCGAGCAAAGGTCTTAATACTCCCTTCTCTTCGCCCCCAGCGGACAGCTATAGTCACACCTGTTTCCCAGAAATTTAAGGGTTCAGAGAAAAAGGGGAAATGAGACCATTCACACCCACAGCCAGGACCTCAGGCTCATCGTTCATTCCAGATAAAATTAGATCCCACCTCCTAAGATACACTAATAAAACATTCTAAGATATGATTAAAGACACAGTATGCAGAGATAATGAAAGACGACTGTCAGTAATACTGAAATTTAAAATGTATACCGAGTTAAATTAAACTGGGGCCAGCCAGGGACTCTGAAAAATCTGCTGGAAGGAGGAGCAGTATTTATCCAAAATGCCTACGAATTAATTTTTTTTTTTTTAAACCCAGGAGAGAGGCCCAGGAACCAAGGCAATTTGGGGAGAGAATCCAAATGGTCAATAAACAGAAAGACACCCACCCCACAGCAATCAGAGATGCAAAGTCAGTCAATGGGACGAGCCATTTTTCTCCCATTAGATTGATGGCAACAGGGCCGGATTGGGTGGGAGGAAGTGTGGCTGGCAGGAAGGCAAATTAACATTTCAAATGTGCCTTGCTAGTATCTGAGTAAGTCCCTGGCTGGGGGGGAGGGGGCCTCTTCCCTCCAGAAGTCACAGGGACACAAATAAACAGCAATGGCCAATGCAGAGAAAAATCTTACATAAAGGAACAGCTAAATAAATTCCACAGCATGAACACCAAGCCTGGAGCAGTAATCATTAGCACAGAAAGTACAGGAAAATGTGTACATTAAGACTGGATTTCTATGTTCCGTGTGTGTGTGTATGTGAAGAGCTGTAGAGGTTTGGCAGGAAGCATACCCAAATTACACACTTTGGGAAGAAGTAGGTCTGGGGGTATACTTAAAAAAATTTCATACGGATCATCCTAACACAGATATTTATGTGTTATTTGCATAATTAAATAAGGATTCAAGTTAAGTGGACCAAATCAAGTATTCCTGGGAGGGAACACAAAGTAGCTCTGAGAAAACTCTCAATTTTTCATTCATCCAGCAGCTACAAGCTGAGCATGCTGAAGGAAGGAAGGAAAGGTCAAATAAATAACAGTCACAGACATATACATATTCAGAAAAATCACCACCGAGAATGACAAGCGCTGGGAAGTCTTAAGCACAACTCAGGTAAGGAAAAGGCAAAACAAGACGCAGTTAAGGAAAGAAACCCAAGTCAGTTAAGAAAGAAAGGAAAAAAACTTCTCAATGTTGTTAAAAGAACACATATTTAAAGCAAAACTGCTCCCTCTTCCCCCTTTCATGGACTCTATCAAATGTTTACAAATGTTGAATGGTTTTTATTAAGCACTCACTCATCCGGGTTCCTCTTTTGAGTTCACTGTGGCAAACCTGCCCGCCTTTAGCCCCAAGACGGGGTGAGACCTTCCCACTGTGAGTGCAACATGTACAAGTGCCAACTGAAAGTCAAGGAACCAAAATGAGAAGAGCTTGGCAGACAGGACAGATACAGCCCCGGTTATTTTTTTAGACTCCTGTTTTCTTAACCTGTTGGAACCTCAAAATACTGTGGGCTTACCCCCATGCAACACCCAAGCCTCACCAAGTTATACAAGCCAACATCGGGGCTTGTATTGTATTGCGTTGGAAACGCAATTCTTTCTCCCAAACTAAGGCCAAATTTCCCCTCCTCATCCTCATCGTTCCACCTTACACGTTCCTTAGAGTTTATTCCCATATATTTATCTGCTGCTTTCCACGACTTTTTTTTTTCCTTTGGTGGAGAAGAAGAGAATTGATTTTGCATCCCAACAGGCAAAAAAATCTAAAAGAACCTTGAAAGTAAGTTCCAGGGAGCTAGAACAAATAGACACTGATGAACATTACATTCAGAAAAATTCTGCGCTTGGTTCTGCAGTAGACCCCATACAATCAACGCAGGGGAAGGAAACATGTATATGAATGCTGGAAACAGTCCATGTGAACACCATCCCTCCTTTTATGAGGGAAAAACAGTTACTTTCCAAATTCTCAACAAGCTGCATTTTCAGTCTGAGATGCCCAGATGCAGAGAGCCGGTTCTTTGCCTGTTCCTGTATGTTACTAACATTTCAATGGAATTAACAACTTTACCTCAGTTCTTAGATCTCAAGGCACATCTGTCTTTTTCCTGTACAGCATACTTAAGGGTGAACAGCAAGATTAGAGACTTAGCAGCTGCTGTGAACCTCAAATGTTGCCTACAGTGAACTGCTATCTCAGGCTCAGAAAGGACTCTGCTAGGCCCTCATTCCTATTCACCACCATAAATATCAACAGCCTCAATATGAAACGCCCCTTTCCCCTATTAATCTCCCATTTAAAATGGAGACCCTTTTCCATCTACACTCCATGGAGGCGATTCTTTCCAGGATTCCCCTAAAAGCTCCAGATATTTGGGGTGGTCCATCACTGATCAGTTTTTTTTATTTTTTACGTGCCCCCATGTGGCTTTTAAAAAACTCTGGTTAAACTGGTAAAAACAAGTTTTCCTCTTCGTTTGTATATGCTTCCTGAAAGCTCTGATAAAGTTGATAATAAAATGGAAATAAAGACCAAAGAGAACTGTTCTGAAAAATTATTAATAAAGGGCAGAGGAAAAAAAAAATCAACAAAGGGAAAGGCTAACGGGGGGCACACAGGTGCTTCCCCCGTCCCCCTGCAGCACAGCCTCCAAAGCAGCTCCTGCACTTTGAATTTGTCTTCACTTAAATTTTTAAGTTTTGTATTAAAAAAAGAAAAGATGATTTACAGTATCATGTTAGTGTCAGGTGTATGGCGCAAGGATTCAGTTTCACACATACGCGAAAGTACATATTCCTTCCTTTTCAGTTTCTTTTCCCTTATAGGTTAACACAAAATACTGAGTACAGATCACCCACTGTGTTCTACACTGGGTCCTTGCTGTTCATGTAAATATATATGTCGTGTACCCTGCACTTTTTCATGAGGAAATACCCCATCTGATCCTCAAACAGAAGAGACAGCCCTAGGCAGACAAATGAAACCGTTAGCATCCTGCAAATGAAACCGATGCGAGAACTAGAGTCTCAGAGCCACTAAACTTTGCTGACAAATGTTCCAGGATGAAAATGGGGGCTCCAGCTGGTGACAGTGACCACCAAGACCCAACACAGCACTGCTCCTGCTTCAGGCATCAACACAGTCACCATCGCTGAAAACAGGAGACACAAGAGCCCTTCAGCTGGGGAACGTGAAACTACGGTACATGGAGAACTACTCAGCAAGAAACGGAGGAGCCACCGACTGCAGCCACCTGCCACCTGCCAGGACTCGGGGACGCAGCCTGGCACCCCGATTCGAGGATCCAGCCCTCTCAGAGTCCACTCCATGACCTTCTGGAGAAGACCACACCAGAGGACTGGAGAAGAGGTCGGAGCCGCCTGAGGCTCTGAGATGGGCATTGTGGGGTGAAGAGGTGCTCTTTAGAGTGTGGAGTGATGGCCCTCTCCGCCCTTGTCAAAAGGTGAAAAAAAGATCAATTTTGTGATGTATATTTACCTCAATATGCAAAAACCAATGCCAAAAGCACACAAGAAGAAATCACTGAACTTAGTCAGAAGTGAGGTTTTCCCTCTCAGCCTTGGGCTCTGCAGGTGAAATTGCCCCCTCAACTGTAGGACAAAGCCTGGGGGGCAGGTCATCCCAAAGGCGGAGGAGAGGAAGGGGAAGCAGGGACCAGTGCTCCTTCCTGCAGGGCCAAGGCTCCTCCCCTCCATGAGGTCAGAGCCCTGATGGGCTGGAAGGGTCTGGAGGGCATCAGGGAGGTTCCCACAGCAGTCCCTGTGCACCAGAGCTGTCGGCCCAGAGCACTACCTTCGAGGAAGAAGGGCGAGTCCCCCAGTCCCAAGCTGGCTGGATAAACAAGCCCCACGAAGAAAGGAGATTCACGGCTGTTCTGCTCAATGCTCGGTCCCCAGGGCCGCCTACTTTACCCCAAAGCTGAGATCATAGGCGTACAGGCCTGCTTACACAGACATTTTCTACACTGATTTCATTTTTACTTAAAACTGTGTGATTTATACAAACCAGGGCGAAGGACAGAGGGCTTCCCAGGTGGCTCGGCGGTAAAGAATCTGCCTGCAATGCAAGAGCCACAGGGGAGGCGGCTTCAGTCCCGGGGACAGGAAGGTCCTCTGGAGACGCAAACAGGGCTACAGCCCTCTGGATCGACAAAGAGGCGGACACGACGGAACGCCTGACCACACACACACACACACACACACACGGGAGGACACACACAGCTCTGGAAACAGAGGCTGTGTCCCGCCTGTAAGTAAGCACAGGGCGTGGGCTGAGTGCTGCCTGCTGGCAAGTAAATAGCGAGCTGGGTTAGTAAGAGTGTGAACGCGCCGACGGACCTGCGCACTTAACTCCGGCTACTTTCTAGTCCCCCTCAGCCCAGGGTCTCCCCCATGTTGTCACGAAATTTTCAAATGGAATCAAGCACCAAGCGGGAGTCCGTCTTCCACACAGTGCTGCTGACTGAGCTCTGACTGCCTCTAAGCTTAAACCCACCCCCCGAGTGGGCCACACCTCTGCCTTGCCAGCTGCATCCCTGTGACTCCGACACTAGGGAACTTGAGGGGGAGAAAGGTTTTGCTCTGAGTTCTGCTTCCTGGGTGGGCACTTCCTTCAACAGACTTCTCTAATCCAGCGTCACGAGTCGTTCCAGCGTCAGCACCTGATGCCAGGTTTCTGATGCCGACTGGACCCACAGGAGTATTGACAACTCCAGCTTTTTCCTCTTCTCATCTCCCTACCCAAGGAGGGGAGTGGCTTCCCACAGCTGCTACCTGCCAGCCAGGCACACAAGTAGTGTCTCTCCCTGCATTGCAATTTCCCAGCTAAAAACTCACGAAGAACTCGAATAACAGTCAATAATGCTTTACATTAAATTACCTGTTGAAGCAACTAAACGTGGCTCTAGCTCCAGACTGATAAGCTATTTCCTCTATTCGTCAGTAGCCACCCCTCCTAAAAAGGGTAAAAATGGGAATTCCCTGGCAGTCCAGTGGTTACGGCTCAGAGCTTTCACTGCAGCTATTGAGTCTGATCCCAGGTCAGGGAAGGGAGATCACGCAAGATATGCAGATGGCAGGAGGGGAAAAAAAAAAAAAGGAATGGACCCCTAAAACTACCATAATTTCACCCTTGGATCGGTATCTGGAAAAATTAAAACCTTCAAAAAGATACCTGCACCCAATGTTCATAGCAGCATTATTTACCATAGCTAAGACAAGAAAGCAACCGAAGTGTCCATCGATAGATGAAGGGATAAAAGACATATATATATATATATATATATACACACACACACACACTACTCAGCCACAAAAAGAATGAAACTTTGCCACTTGCAGCAATGTAAATGGACCCAGAGAATATAATACGCTTAGTGAAGAAAGTCAGACAAAAAGTATGACATCACTTATTTGTGGAATCTAAAAAATAAAACACATGAAACAGCAGAACAGAAACATTCACAGACACAGAAAACAAACGAGAGGTTACCAGTGGGGAGGAGCAATATCGGGGTAGGGGATTAACAGGGACAAAGTACTGTGTGTAAAATGGATAAGCAACAGGGATATACTGTACAGCAGAGGACATTATACTTATTATTTAGCAGTAACTTTCAACAGAGCATAATCTAAAAAATACTCCATCACTATGCTGTACACCTGAAGTTAATATACTACTGTAAATCAACTATACTTCAATTTTACAAGATGGGGAGGGGGAGCCTAACACCTTTCTTAGGGATGCTGAAAGACAAAATCAGATAAAAGATTTCGATCACAAGCACTCTATAGTCAAGCCAATGCAGGCTGCTAGAAGCCAAAACCACTCCTGCCTTCTTTCCATCTTCTACCTAAATCCCATCCTTCTCCAAGATTCCTGTCTTTCAGCCCAAACTCACCTCCCTATCAGAACCTGTTCAGATGCCAGGAGAGCTTGCTTTAACACTTAGATTTCCTCTAGTAATGTAAATAAGACCACATATAAAGTACCCACACAGGAAGCCAAGAATCCCTCTGCCCCATTCAAACCACTTTCTGCCAGTTCCATCCTCCCAGTGAGACTAGCCAGAGGCTTGGCAAGAGCACAGTTCTAAGCAGCAGACATCCAAGTGTTTTGATGACAAATCTTAACACATCAAGTCCTCTGTGAGCAATAAGGAACTGCCTGAATTATTTCATGGTATCAAATATCATTTGGCCATCAACCAGAAAACATTTTTTAAGAAAGATAAGCAGCTTATTTAATTTCACAAAGAAGGAATTTTACCCGTTTGACTGCAACTTGCAGGAAAAGTTGAAGCCAAATTTTTTTCACAATACTGAAAACATTTTTTCTAGCTCCTTCTTCAAAGCATCGTCATGTAAATCATAACTTCCCTCCATAAACAGTTCTCAGAAACTACTTCAACCATTTCCACCTGAAAGGTCAGAAATCAAGGATAAGTGACTTGTCCAAGGTCTCAGTTACTTCAGGGTGACACTGGGCTGTGAGCCCAGGTGTTCTTACCAAGAAGCTACAAGCATCTTCCCATTCTGTGGCTTGAACAAGTTTCCTTTGTTTCTTTTAACAAAATAAAGGCAGCAACACCGTTTTCCATCACCACTGGGAACTAGCAATCCAGAAAACATCTTTCTCGATTTGGTCCTTAAGGCCACCAACATCAAGGCCAGACCTGGCATTAAAAGCCCCCAACCCACTAGTGTTAGAAGATTTGCTCTGATGTGCTGGGGCCACAGGGTGAGCCTGTGTTAGAGGTGGTTGGCCGAGGAAGCATCCTTCTCACTTTGATACTGAGAGATCTCCTATGAGACTTATGCATCATTTCAAGAGATTAAACTCAAGGCCTCTTCCTTGCTAAATTACTGCTCTGACAACACACTAACCCAGAAGGAGAGGCAGTCACAGTAACGCCGGTCACACTCGCTTTTGCCAAGCTGTACCTGCGCGTGCATTCTCAGTCACAAAGTCGTGTTTGACTCTGTGACCCCATGGACTGTAGCCCACCAGGCTCCTCTGTCCATGGAATTCTCCAGGCCAGAATACTGGAGTGGGTTGCCCTTTCCTTCTCCAGGGGATCTTTCTAATAGCTCAGGGATAGAACCTGTGTTTCCTACACTGGCAGGTGGCATCTTTACCACTGAGCCTAGGAAGGCTCCAGCCGTAAATTACTTGTATGTTATTTCATTTTCTCCTTAAATAACTTTAAAAAAAAAGATCAAAACCAAAATAAAACACAAGAAGCTAAAGATTCAAATAAATTTAGCATTAAATGTCAGACTTTTAAGGACCAGTTTCAAAAGTATAATTCTGGACTTCCCTGGCTAAGACTGCACTCCCAATTCAGAGTCCAGGTTCCAACCCTGGTCAAGGAACTAAATTACACATGGTGCAACTAAGAGTTCCTATGCCGCTACTAAAATGCAGTGCAGCCAAAAAAATACATAAATATGTTAAGACATAATAATGATATATTTGCCAAATATTGTACATAATTAGAGCGAAAGAGTGCTGGACCAGGCAAATTCCTGCTAAAGTCACTTCACCACCCCACCCTGTCTCCCCATTTGTAAAGTAGCAGTTTTTCTATAATGATTTAAGGCCTTTCTTGTGATAACTGAAGCTTCCTCTTCGGGAACACCTAAACACGCAACTGACAACACCGTGAAATTGGAGCTTATAAAATATTCCAGGCTCTGAAATCAAACTGTTCCCTGGAGCAAGTTGATCTGTTTCCTTGAAATGTCACGGCCCCCCAAAAGATCAAGACTTTAAAGATTAATGATTCTCAACACATCATATAAAAATGTAAACACAAACACTGGCCTTCCACCAAAAAAAAAAAAACAAAAAAAAAACCCACAGGCATTGATGTAGCCTCTAAACACACTTGTGCCCATCTTTCCGCTAGGCTCAGGGAGCCCTGTAACCCAAAGATGGTCTAGCCCATAAGTTAAAGTTGAGGGCTAGTTTTTCTAGAGTGAAATAGTTTATGCATCTTTCTCCAGTCCACTTGCACCACTTGAAAGAACCCCTGCATCTTTCCAATTAGACCAGAGTAAACTGACCAAAGCCACAGTTTCCAACATCGACAAACAGTTTTCTTCTACAACATCCTCTTCGGAGGCAAAAGGATGAGGTGAGGAGTCTGCTTCAAAACTCAACAGCTTATTAATTACAAACAGCAAGGTCCTACCGTACAGCACAGGGAACCGTTATGCAGTATCCTATGATAAACCATAATGGAAGACAAATACTAAAAAAAGAAGAGTGTATATATGTATGACTGAATTACTCTGCTATATAACAAAAATTAATAATATTGTAAATGAACTACATATCAACTAAAAAAATTTTTCTTCATAAGAAAAAAAAAATGTTTACAGGGATTTCCCTGGTGGCCCAGTGGTTAAGAATCTACCTTGGCAAGGCAGATGAAGCAGATTCCATCTGTGGTTGGGGAACTAAGATCTCCACATGCCAGGGAGCAACTAAATTCACATGCCTAAATTCACATTCACCCAACACAAATAAGTAAATAAATAAGTTATTTTTAAAATATTTACAATTGCCTTCTAGTGTGCTATAAGACACTTTACATGAATTGGAATGCTTACAACACTGCCAAGTGTTACAGATGAGAAAACTAAGGCAGCACAAAAATCTCAAAACCACATTGTCTAAGAGTGGTTAAGTAAAAATAAACCTAAAGAAAACATCACAAAGACATTTTCCCAACTTCTACCAAAATTTCCTCTAGTATATCCACTTTTCTGTTCAGCACTTATCCAGTACAAGCCTAGAGATGATCCTCAGAAAAAGATCTTCCTCTGACACTTAAAGAGAGGTAGAGGATACAGACCAAAATCTTAGATGTGGTCTGCCCAAACACAGCATAATCATGACTGCTGATGCCACCTCTTCACCACTCTGGCTTTTTTAAACACCTGTGCTGACGATGTTCTATCAGATCCATGTGTAGCAACATCTCCATGTCCAGACTTTTTCTTAGAAGAACATCTTTAGAATTATGTCAGTTGGTCAAAGATATGAAAGAAGTTTGCAAAACCCATTGTCATTTCAAGAAAAGGAAAAAAAAAACACACTCGCACACCTTCGATTGCAAACAGTTAAGGCTAGATGGAAGGAAATGGCTGACTGAACTTTTCAGCAGTAACAACTAAAGGACACAGTTGCTGACCTTTGACAGAGGCTCAGGGGTTCCAAAACCAACTCAGGGACCCTCAAAATTCACAGGGTGTGGGAGCCAGGAAGGGAGCCCTTGGTCTACACAACTGACCTGATCCACTTCATTGTCTGGTGCACACTGCTCTGCTTCATGCAAGTCCCATTAATGTCGGCAGAATGTGCAATTTGCACAAGTTTGTCAGATAAGCAATCACAGTCAAGAATTGAGCCCGGGGAGTCCAGGGGTTAAGACTCCCGCACTTCCACTGCAGGGAACCTGGGTTTGGTACCTGGTTGGGGGACCATATGCCCCCTGGTGTAGCCAAAAAAATTTGAAATAAGTTATGCCCTTATTGATGATCAGGAGTCCTCTTCCCAGTAGTTACAACTTCAGCTTACAGTCTGTACATTACTGAAAGCAGTATCACTAAAGAATACCACTTCCTTCTGTAAAGCAATTATCTTTCAATAAAAAATTAATTAAAAAAAAAACGAACACCACTTCCTTAGGGCAACTGGGTGGAAAATTGTTTTTGAACAAATTACTAATTTTTCGTGTCTACTGATCCTTAAACTGGGATCATTATACAGATATACTAAAAATAGGACTCACTTGGTAGAACTGACGCTCAGGTAAGAAAAATCTACGAGAACAAAACAAAACATTGGTCTGATAGCTTCAGATTAAACCAGAATCTCCCCAAATTTCAGCTGGGTTTGAGTGGGAGATGAAAGCCAGGAGTTAGGGGTCTTCCAGTTTCATTCCACCCTACCCTCAAAGCCAGCTGCAAGCAAACTAAAACACGAAGGAAGCGGAAGATGCCCTCTGAGGAGGCAAAGAATTACGCTGGAATAGGGTTTAAGCCAAAGTTTCAGATGTAAATTGCCTACGCTCAACGCCCCACACCCCTCCCGATTTTTCTGTTAACAAGTCAGAGCCTTGTCAATCAAAACAGTCAATCTGGTTTCAGCCAACTAGGTTTGTGGGTGCAGACAAAACCTCAAAGGGAGGAGGATAATTTAGGACTGCAGAAGCGGGGGGTCGCATCAGCTGAAGAGGAAAGATGGCTCAGGCTTCCTCCTCCCAGTCACAAAACTTGAAAGCTCAAGGGGAGGCAGAACAGAAAGCTCAAGGGGGGCTGCGAGGGTGATGTCTTGCTCCCTTTGGGCGACTGTTAATTCGTATCAGTACCTTTTTGCTCCCTTCCGAAATAACAGAGGTGGCACAAACAGCCTCAGTGACTCAAGCCCTGAACTCTTTGTTAGTGTCATGGGGAAAGGCAGGAGGAAACCGCCTGCGTGGTAGAATGCTTCTCAATCTTTCGTTCAAGTGTCATGAAGAATGACATCGAAATGGTCCTTTATTCCCTAAGAATGAATACATCTGAAATAAACCTGGCCCTGTGAGAGGAACTGGTGAGAATAAGCAACCCATGTGACTTCAGTAAGCACCAAAAGAAATATAACTTGGAGGGGGTTAAATGTGAGAGCTATATAGAATTATCAAGTAAGTTAAAATTCTTCATAAGCAGAAAAAGTTTATAAACCCTTTCTTCTCCTGGCAAACTATTTCAACAACAAAAGAATTTTAACCATTTCACCTCATTCGTGGCTTCCTCCAAAGCTAACTCCCTTTCTACATATGCGTAGGTTTTTTTTTAATGAAAACATAAAAAGCAAAACAGTTGTGCTCAAAATTTTACATGTGCAGAGAAATTACATTTTAATGTTGGTTTTAGTGCCCTGAAATCTGAAAAGGACTCCCTGGAATTAGCATTTATAAGGAACTAAAATGGGAAGGAAAGCTGGGATGGAAAAAGGCAATTTTACTGTCTTTAAACACTTTCAGACTGCTTTAGTCCTACAACTATTTAACTTGTAAACACTGAATCATAAAGAATGTATACTGCTATCAAATGAACTGAAAGTACCCATTTTCTCCCTAAAATATTTTCATTGTTTGCAAAATATATATTCCTAGCATTGGAAATAAAGATCCTGTAGACCAAAACCAAGTCTATGCAACTCCCAAACTAGTGTTTACTCCTTAGCAAGAAAAACTGGTCAGAAGTCTCCAGAGACAGCGTTTATTCCCCAACAGCCTCAGTATCACCAGCATCCTTTCTGACTCGGCCGAGCCGGTGAGGCAACCTCATCAGCACAGCTTGCCAAACTAGCCACTTGCCTGGGAGCCATGTTGGTGAAACTTATCTCTGAGCATTTTATGGAAGACCAAGCACATTCCTCTGATCACATGTGAATATTTTTTTTTAAAGTTCACAGTGTAGAGATTATATTCAAAATTAACATATTGAGAAGTCAATAGTGAACATTTCTCTCCTGGATATTTTCCTCAAGCATTTTCACAATTCAACAGATTTCAATCTACAAATGTCCACCTGCTGAACTGGATTCAAAGCAGAAACCTTCCAACTATTTCCAAGGTATGGAAGGTCTGATTTTCTGGTGAATAGGTGAGATGTGTGTGCTAAGCAGACATACATCTACCAAGTCCTATCGAACTGGTTGAGGATGCGGAGCAGAAACAAGTAGAATGCACATTTTTACTCATTTTTTACTCTTGTCCTTAAACAAAAAACCTCTTACTATAAATTTTACAATTTACAAGGCACGCACATATAATTTTAAAACACAAAGGGATGCATGCCTGACAAAACTTAGCCTCTACAAATACAGAAGAAAATATATTGATGCCAATTCAAGTGAAGTCCTCATTCACAGGAACTTATTCAAAATAAGATACAAGAGTACATTCCACAATCAATTATTTTAGGCAGCAAACCTTCTTCCTCTAGCTTGTTTGGGGCTGATTTTTGGCGAGTGGTTTCCTCAATATTTGGGGTCAACATTTAGGATCATACTGAATTGGAATTCTAGAACCTATCTTCCAGGGAGTTTGTTACACACACACACAAATAAACTGCATTTAGTCCCTTCATCCCACTTTCCATCCAGGAGACTCAGGAAAATCCACCCCTACTCCCACCTTCCTAACTGAGAACCAACATTGCCATCTTCGGAGTCTACAAAGAAACCTTCAGCTCAAGATGGCAACTAGGTCACCCCTGCCCTACTCCCAAGTGACAGGGCCTTTCCGGGGACCGGAACAGTCTCAGACCCCTCAGCTTCTCCCGTTTACAGAGCGCTGCCGCCCGGCCCTGAACACACACACACACCCTTTCTGCTCCCAGTGTCGCCTCCGAGGCAGCCAAAGAAGGGCTTGCTTCCCACGTGCAAGCAACACAACGTTAAAGGACACCTCGTGACGACAGAGCCGCGCGCTCCGGTCCAGATCAGCGCCCCAGCTCTCCCCGCAGATGCGTGCCGACCCCGTCTCGGCCCCGCCGCGTCCGGCTGGCGGAGACCGGCTCCGGACAGGTCGAGCCGCCTCCGCCGCCTCTCCCGGGCCCCGTGGGAGGCGCGCGGCCAGCGGTCCCGGGGCGCCGACCACCCACCCCCGGCTCCATTCCCAGCCAGGCTGCCCCGCCAGCAGGCCTTTTGGACAGACCGCCACCGAGGCGAATAACCCAAACTCTCGTTTTTTACCTGGACCAAATACAGAGTAGGAGAAAGCAACCCTCATTCCGTTGGAAAACCCAGCTCCTTTCTTTTAGTTTTCCGGTTAATGTTTTAAACCAACGCTCAGAGAACCAACCATCTTACGCTGGCGGGGATGCTTAAGGAACGCAGTCTAGGGGAAGAGACCCGACCGGCTACTCTCCTAGATGCCAACTGTTGGACGCACTCTTCCTAAAATTAAAGGGGAAGAGCCAGGCATGGGGGTCCCCCTGCCCAAGATCAGGTGGCATCAGTCACCCTAAGGCAAGGGCACGCTGAATTATTTCATGGAGCATGTTGACACCGGAGCAACCCAGAAGAACACCACATCTGAAAAATCGAAGCAGACTGTATCCACTGAAAAACACAAGGATTTAGGCATTTCTTCCATCACTATCAGAGGACAAGGTGGTCATCTCCCATAGTGACCTCAGGCTCTTTTCCCAATCGGAAAAGGGGCTTTCTAAAGGCACAGCATTCCGAAACTATTAAGGATCACTCCCATGGAAGGAGAGAAAGAATTTAGGCCGGGGCTGGGACCCCCTGGGTGAACCAGGTGCTTT
This sequence comes from Redunca redunca, assembly GCA_006410935.1. Taxonomy (NCBI): domain Eukaryota; kingdom Metazoa; phylum Chordata; class Mammalia; order Artiodactyla; family Bovidae; genus Redunca; species Redunca redunca. The sequence continues at coordinate 89,457 of SJYQ01008867.1, read as the reverse complement.
TCCTCTGAACATCTGACTTTTCCATTCACAGCCCTGGTCTGTCCCTATAAATTCGGTAACATTCCAAACCCAGAAAAGATTAAAAAGGTCTAAAACTTAATTTCCAAGTTTTCTTCTTTAAAACCAACAGGGAGGCAGGGGGAGTAGAGTTTGCTCAAAACTGAGAAAATTTCGCGTTTTTAAAGGATAGTTGGTCTAACAGTGTAGGATCGTAATGCTTCTGCCCAACAACTTCACCAGAACTGCACACATTAAAAAACCGAAATGTTCAGGGCATCCAGGTACCTCCCAGGGTGAGGGGAACACCGCTCACTTCACACACTCCCATACCATTTGAATGGTTTTATAATTTGAAAAGTATATAAACCTTTTACAAGTCTGGCAACACTGAGCATGTACTGTTTTAACCCAAATAAAACGTATACGGATCTTTAACTGGGAATATAAATAAAACCTGACATTTAAACTCAACTGCTGAGAGGGAGGGTTCCATCTACGCCCCTGCCAGGAGGGAAACTGGGGCGGATTCGAGGCGCCCTCTCCCGCCTCCTCCCCCTTGACACTAAACTTCCCAGGGAGTTGGTTCCCTCTTTCCATTCCTGGGATTGGGATTCAGATCTCTTTAACCTCAATCCATTTTTTGAAAGAATCTGCTGGAAACATTCAGCCCTGAATGTGGGAAAACTTTCAGAAAGTCCATTCAAAAGCTTTAAAAAAGGAAGGCAAAGAATAACGGCCCGCCTAGGCTTCGTACCTAGAAAGAAACTTTGAAAATGAGGAGTCCACAACAAGTAGATTAGAATTTCAACTTTTTTCCAATAGGAGAAGCCGGCTTAAGGCCAGCAGGCAATAGCTCCGCCCTCCTCCCCAAATAACAGGTTAGAAGTGGAAAAGACTGCGCGGGACAAGCCTCAGCCGCGCTCGCAGCCAGCACGCCCACCCCACCTCGCAGGCGGCGACTCCCACGAGGACTCCTGTTCCCCTGCAAGGCGAGGCTCTAGCATCACGTCTCCCCGAGGGACTACAGGTAGATCTCATCAAGGCACCGACCCTCTCAGCAGAGGCTGAGCCTCAAAACGTTCGGGCCGGCTCCAATAGTTTTAAAGTGGCACACGAGGTGAAAAATATACAAGAAAGGTTTATTCCACCAACAGCCAAGAGCCAAGTGAGCCCAAAAGCTGCCCTTCAGCCTTCGGGCTCTGCGTGCCCGGTTCGAACCGCGTGCAGCCGGGGTCGGCTTGTTCCCCAGGGGCAGTCGAGCCTCAGGCTGAACAGGGTGGGGACACCTCCCAACCTGGGAAACCGGTTCTCGGAGAGACCGAGGCCGGGGCAGGCGGGGCGGCCCGAGGACTTCCAGCTGGGTGAGGGCAACCGGCAAGGTCCCCCCCGCCCCCAACTCGCAGCTCCGGGCGCAGCGGTGGGCCCACGAGGCTCATGTCCACACAAGGGAGCTTCAGAGGCCAGAACGCGCGTTTTTTTTCACGTCGCGGAAATGGAACCTCGGGAGTTGGAGGCTGAAGACCCGAGGCCCTCACAGATCCGCAGCTGCCCGCTTATCCCACACAAGGAGGTATCCCAACTACAAGTATAATCCGCCCTCCGCATCGCGCACGTGGAAAACCAGGGCATTTCGGGCACGTGTACCCCACACTCACCCACTCGACCCCCTAACTCCTGGCCAATGCCTTAACTTAAAAGCATCCATCGATGAGCTTTAAACAAACAAAACTAAAATGGGAGAAAAACCTAAACGGGAGAACTCAGTATGCTGGGAGGCCTCTAGTGTGTACCCCCACAAGACCACATCTACGCACACAGACACACACACACCTCCATCCCGTGTCTTGCTTAAAACAATAGCCTGCCCGTTTTGTCAAACAGAAATGAGGAAACCAAAGTCTCTAAAGAGGGGGGTATCTCCAATCTCGGGAGCTGTCTGGGGGAACAAAGTAGGGACCCTCACCACGGAGGCCAGGTCTACACAGGGATACACATCTGTGTTACCCCAGCTCCTGCCTATAACTGGAGACAGCGGTTGCCACGTTTGGCCAGCCAGAAAATTTGATATGGAAGTGGGAGGAAGGGGGAGTTCGCGTTCTGGGACCCTCTGCGGCCCGCATACAGAAGCCACCTCTTCGCACACACAGGGTCCTCGGCTCACTGGCAGCGACTGCCACGTAGCCAAAAAGAAAAACGGAAAAATCCGGAAGGGGGAGAGGACTCCCTCCCTCAGTCGGGGACCTGCCCGGAGACCGCTGGGAACACCCGCGCAGGTCCCCTGGGGCCCAGACCCCCTGTCCACGCCGCCGAGCCGCAGTCCCCCGCGGGAGCGGTCCCCGCACTCACCTCGTCGTCGTGGTGCTGGCAGAAGCCGAGGCGCTCCGGGAAGACGGAGAGGAGGGAGAAGGGAGCGCCTGGGAAGGGCGGCCCGAGCCCGAGCTGTTGCGCCGCCGCTACGGCGGCGGCTGCGGCGGGGCCAGGCGGGCCGCGCTCGATGTAGTGGTCCTTGGTGAGGCGCACGCGCTGGTGCGCGCGGACGCAGTTGTCGCACAGGTGCTCCTGGCAGTCGAGGCAACGAGACGAGGCCGCGTTGCCCTCGTCGCAGGAGCTGCAGCCATGGGGCCGGCGCAGCAGCAGTGCCGACGGGGAGCCTGCGGGGCCGCCAGGCGCCGCGCGGGGCGGCGCAGGCGGCGGCGGCGCGGGAGGGAGCGGCGGCGGCGGCGCCGAGGCGGCCGCGCGCGGGTGCGCGTGGTGCGCGTGGTGTCGGTGGTTGCTGCCGTGGCCGCCCGCGCCCGCCGCGGCGCCGGCCCGCCCGTTCTTCGGCGGCGGCTCGTCGGCCGTGGCCACCACGGCTTCGAGCAGGTTGCTGAGCAGGAAGGAGGACGAAGGCAGCGCGTCCATGCCCGCCGCCTCGGCCAGAACGACCTTCTGGTCGCACACGGGGCAGCGCAGCTTGAGCGACTCTCCCGGCGCGCCGCCGCCGCCGCCGCCCGCCGCCGGCAGCCGGTGCGCCTCGAGGCACGGGCGGCAGAAGGCGTGCAGGCAGGGCAGGACGTGCAGGCGGCGCGCCGCGGCCCCGGGGCCCCCGCCGCCGCCCCCCGACGACGTGGACGTCTGCGAGGATGACGACGACGCCGACGAGTTGGAGGAGAGCGGCGCCGGCGAGCCGCACATCTCCTTGCACAGCAGGCAGATCTGGAAGTCGGTCTCGGGGAACGAAGCCATTTGCAACGAGGCCCGGAGGAGGGAGGAGACCAGAGAGGAAGAGGAGGAGGAGAGCGCCGACGAGGTGGGTGGGGGAGCCGCCGACTCACTCAGAAAAAAGGCATCGATTAGGCCTACGCACGGGAGCCGGCACCAGAGCGGCGCGGCCGGCTCGGCCTCGCCGCGTCCGGCCCGCGCGCTGCTACCCGCGACGCAGCGGGCATTAAATGCCACTTTCCAGAGTCGACAAGGATTTCTCCCGGAGGACGACGCGGGAGCCGCGCGCCTTCCGAGGCGGGAGCGCCGGAACAAGTCCCGACACGCGAGGGGCGAGCGGGGGCAGGGAGGTCAGAGGACTCCTGGAGCAGCTGCAGCTTAGCTTCTCGCCAGCCGAGGGGAATTGTCCCCCACCCCCAAGTCAAGTCCGCTGTGCAATCCCAGTCCCGGCTTCAGAGGCAGAATTTGGTTCGACGAGTATTTGGTGCGTGGGCTTTTCTTTAAATGGATTTAGTCTCTTCTTGGGACAGGAAGGCTCCCCAAACTAGTAAAGTCGGGAGCGGCGAGACGCTAAGCCCGTGTCCCCCCGCGCGACGCCAGCCGCCCCACCGCATGACGCGGCGGCCAGGGGCTCCTGGGTGGCCCGGCGTGCGGCGCTCCGGGCTTGCGCACGGCCGGGCGCGGCCTCTCTGCAAGGGCGGTGAGCCCCGCCGCAGCTGCAGCTAGTGGGGCCCGCCGCGGCCGCACGCGGGTAGTACGCACGCGCGCCCCACGCGCCTCGAGTCTCCCGCGCACCCGCCGAGCTGCCGGCGCTTAACACGCACGCGCACCCCACGCGGCCCGGGGCCCTCTTGCCCCGGCCTTGCAGGGCCTGGGCGCCTCCCACGCGCTCCTTCTCCTCCGGTTTAGCCGCGCCGCTGCGCAGGGCCGCAGGTCCCCGAGGGCCGTCGTGAATTATTCATCGGCAGGAAGATATTAGATGTACCCGCTGCCCGCTCCGCGCGAGCCGTCGTGCAATGCTATCCGAGCTCTGCGCGCGCCCCGCGCCCCTCCTCCTCCTCCTCGCGTCCGTCCTCTCTGAAACCTTGGCAGCGAAGGGGGATCACATTTCCTTTGTCATCGGGCCATTTCGCCCTCGCCTTGGTCCCCCCCTCCGATCCCGAGCCGCGGGGACGGAACCTCCACCGAGGCGCGCCGGAATCAGTGGAACCGGCAACGGCCCAGCGCGGTGAGATCAGGAGCCGCGTGGTCAACGCCGCCGGCCCGCGCCCGCGTCATCTTCTTTCTGAAACGAGTCGCCGAGACACTCGGGTGGCCCCGGCAGCGTTGCGCCTGCCGGGCTTGGCTCGCGCTGTGCGCCCTGATCGCCTGGGGCTTTGAACAACTCCGCAATTCGGGCTGTGTGCGTGCACGCGCGCGCGTTCCCCCTTTCTCAGCTTTGCCGCCTCTTCCTCCTCCTCCTCCTCTCAGTACGTTGGTTATTGGGACTGATCGGAATTCGGAATCCTTTTAATCTCCAAAGGAGCAAACTCACTTCCGCCCGAGTGCTGGGAGGGGGCTGGGGGAGGGGACACAGAGGAGGGGGTTCCAGGCAAACAGGAAACATTAGCCCTCTCTGCACGGCTCGCTTTTGTGTGCTCCCTCCCTCCTCCTTCCAACCTCCTCCCTTCTCCCGGCCGCTGGGGAGATGAACGCCCCCGGGCTTCACTGTGACGACCTTTGAAACCCTCTGAGCACAGAGTGGAGAGCGACTCTTCCGTTTATTTAAAAAAGAAAAAAGATTTCATTCTGAATCCTGGTTCTGCAGGGGCTGATATCCACTGCCCGTGAGATCTCACCCCCACCCCCGCCCCAGCCACCGGTTTCTTTTTCTTTTTTTTTTTTTTTACGTTTTCTTAAGGACTGCATATCTGTGATGAACAGCAAAACATCACGCAGTTTGGAATTAAACGAATCTGAATTTTGACCAGTTTCTTTGGGCGTTTTACTAGGGGGGGTAGAGATAAGGGGGCAGAGGGCAGCTGGTCGGGGGAGGTCCCCGGTGATGGCCCCTCGGCCATCTGGGTGCTGCCCGAGGCTGCCTGGGCGGTTCAGGGAGAGGAACTTGCTGGGCCCTGGAGAAAGACTGACTTGGTAGAGTGGAGAGGGCCAAATAGCAGGATTTAGAGGGTATATAGTTCGGAGGCCATCGGGTGGGCCGATTGTCCCAGCATCAAGCTGTGAGTGACAGCTTGGGTCCCACTTCTACAAACAACCTGGATGAATCTCAAAAACATCATGTTAGAAGAAAGGAACCAAACACAAAGTTCATACTGTGTGATTCCATATACGGAAAATTCTAGAACAGGCATTAACTAAGCTTTGAGATAGGACAAGAACCCTCGAGGGTGAGGGAGTAGTGACTGGGAAAGGGGATAGGAGAGAACCTTCTGGGGAAATGAAGTCGAAGGGGTATTTGTGTGTACATTTGTCAAAACTTCTAGATCTGTGCCAAATTACACTGGCTGTAAACTAAGTTCAAAAGATAATAACTTGGTGCCCAAGCTAAACAACCATGCTTGTATCATAAATGTGAAATATAAAAGAAAAAACTACATACACATTTGCAGCTCACCAGATTTCACAGAGATCTGCAGGGAACTCAACATGCTGAAGGCCCCATGCTGCAGAAGCACCACCCTAGTGGGACAAAGCCATCATGGACGTGGTGCTGCCTTGAGATGGAAAAATTCTAGGACAAGCCAGCAGACCTAGTCTGCTGCTGCTGTCTCCTTGGCACCTGGAACAAATCTGAACTGAGTCAACATTCACCCAAATGTGGGAGGAGTGCAAAAGTTATTATGGAATAAACCCAGAACGCATCAGTTATATCTCAATAAAATGGGGCGGGTTGGGGGGGACAGATTTCTTTCTTTGACCAATGAATGAGATGTAAACATTTTACGCTTTGAGTATTAGAAATAACATTGTGTATCAGCTACACTCCCGTATAAAAATTTAATACATCTTAGGAGTTTTTCATGCCAACACAAGTTTCTTCCACAGTTTGAGAACTGCGAATAAACGCGTACAGGCTGGCACATGAATTTTCCTAACGAATTTTGTACCACACTGGCATTGCTTCAGCAGAGGTGTGGATGTATTCTATGGTTTTTGTTTCTTTTCCTTTCTTTGATTGTTTTTAATTTCTTTCTTTTTTTTTTTTTAACAAAAACAAGAGGAAAACAGATGGGGGAAGAGAATTGCCAGAAGGAAGATGGCCCCAGAGGGTCAGAAAAGGGATGGGCCAGACCTGCTGTCTCCCTCTTGGTTGGCCCCACCCACCAGCATCTAAAAAGGTTTAAAAAAAAAGATGACCAGAGAGGGGGAGGGGAGAATTAGCAGCTCTTCAGGTCCTATGACTCTAAATATCTTGCAAGTGTATGGCAGAGATGGAAAGTCAGCTGAGACATCACCGAGGGGCAGGAAGACTGTAACTCCAGAAAGAGGAATCAAACTCCACAGCAGGGGATGGGTTAGTTTCCTGGGGACAATTGCTCAGAATAAGGCAAAAAGAGAGAAGGAGGAAAAAGATGTTGATTTCTCTTTATGAAGTAGCTTCCCTTTCTTTCCTTTCCTGAATTGACAGGACATTGCCAGGAAGCAGGGCTGCAGTGTAAATTGTTAAATTAGCACTTTTCTAATTTCCACTAAGACTTAATTCACCATACCTTGGGAAAGAGGGAAATTTTTAAAGCAACTCATTCAATCGCAATTGTAGAGACATACAGTTATGATTTTTTAAAATATGTAGTGATGAAGACCAAATTAGAAGAGATTTTAATAAGGCTGTAGCTTATCCATGAGAGGAACGGGAGCTGTATATCCAAATGAAAGGTCAAAGACAGTCCCCTGCTATAAACGAGTATTAAATTTTTCATTGCCATCCTAGCTAATAAACACCCTTTCTTAGCAAGAGAAGAACAAGCAGCCATCCAGTTTTGCCTAAATTAGAAAGGGAATACGTAAACATCTTTCTGAAACCTGAAAATCAATCACTTGTATTTTAATAAGGGACTACTTATTTAAAAAAAAAAGCCCTAAAATTATGTAGGCAGTAAATTTGCATTCTTTCTCCAATTCATCTGTAACCATATTTTCTTTTCAAAGAGGACACTGGCCCCTGCTGCTCTCTCAGGCCTGGACTTGGGGTTCCACCACATTTCCATCCATCAGAGAGACTGCATCTGTGTTTTGCATCTGATCCTTTCATTAAATATTTGATGTACCAGCCTGTTTTGATGTAAAATTGTATCTTTCACCATCATCCTCAGGGTACATTCACATAATTTTAAAATGCATGAATCACTAGAATATTCTTTATGAATATTAAAAAAAAAACTTTATATCATAATAACTCTTTTAAACCACCGGGGGCAGGGGAAGTGTTACCAGCCAAAGAGACTACCCTTGAATCCTTGTCTGTATCCTACCAGTTGAAGGGGAATGGAGTTCAACATACCTGGCCAACTCTTAGCTCTGCCCTGACTCTGGCCTTGGAGTCATTATAATGAGGAAGGCATGGCAACTCACTCCAGTATTCTTACCTGGAGGATCCCCACGGACTGAGGAGCCTGGTGGGCTATGAGTGCATAGGGTCGCAAGGAGTCAGACATGACTGAAGGGGCTTAGCATGCATCAGCTGCTTTTAACAGCCCAGAGTCCAGAATAGCAACAAGTCAGAGAATATATAAGCTCTAGTCACCTAGACCATTATAGACTACAGTAAAGACGCTTGAAAAGTCAATATCCAGCTTGAATGGTTAAAAGTACTCCAGAGCTTAGTCAGGCTTCTCTCCCAGCTGAACACTCTGTGTGATCTTGGGCAAGTTACTTAATCTCTCTGTGCCTCTGATTACTCATGCTTGTAGCAGGACTAGGCCAAGTACTTAGCCCGTCAGGGTTAAATGAGCTGCTAAATGTACAATGCTTAGTATAATACCGAATACATGTAAGTGCTCGAGGACACAGTTAAATATTAGCTTTCTGTTTGCATTATGTTTATTCAGTGGAGGGATTTACAAACTGCCTGCCTACCCCTTAAATTTGTCATTGCCTGTTCACTACCCTCCCCTGGATCTCAACATTTCAGATCACCAATCATGTCCTTCTTCCCCTCCATAATAGAGAGATATGGTCTTGCCTCCTGTCACTCACAGCTCAAGACCCCACAGTAGCTGTGTGTGGCCCACCAGGTTTAAGCTAAGGTCTCACCTTATGTTTTATGAAATGAAATGTGTGTCTTTCATAGTCAGGGGGCAAAAACTATAAAAGTTGTCTTTTAAATAAATATAGCAGAAAATCAAAAGATACATAAATCAATACATACTGTTAAGCCTGACTGGCCTCTTATTCCAGAGGCTCCAATTCTGCAGCTGAAAGGGCTCCCTGTTACTTAAAGAACTCGGACTGCTCACCCTGATGGCCAAGGACCTCCCTGTTGGTTAGTCACTAAGTCACGTCCCATTCTTTTACAACCCCACGGACTGTAAGCCGGCCAGGCTCCTCTGTCCATGGGATTTCCCAGGCAAGGATACTGGAGTGGGTTGCCATTTCCTTCCCCAGGGGATCTTCCCAACCCAGGGATCCAATCTGAGTCTCCTGTGTTGGCAGGCACATTCTTTACCACTGAGCCACCAAGGAAGCCTAAGGACTTCTCTGCCCTGTCTCGAATCTCCCTTTCTGTAAGTCTTCCACACAAGCACTTCCCACGACCCATAGATACCCAGCTCAACTGCTTAGGACCCGGTAAGTCTTCATTCTGGCCTGACTGCTCCAACTCAAGGCTTTCCCTTTGAGGTGGGGTCTGCTGCCCCTCCCCTAGAGTCTGGGCTGGTGCCTGCCTGCTTCAGCCAGTACAGAGTATGGCAGAAGGGATGCTCTGCCTATTCCTGGCCCAGTCTCTAAAAGAACTGACAGCTTCCACCTTGGTCTCCACAGTGGCTCGGGGTACAGGAAGTCAAGGGGGAAGAGTCCACATGGAGGGTCCCTGAATCAGCATGGACAGAGAGAGGGGGCTGTTTGAGCCCAGCCTCCCTGCCAGACCCTGAAGGTGCCAGGCATGTTGCAGAAGCCATCTTGGATCGCCTAGACCATTCCAGTCTGAATACCACCCAGTTGGTGCCAGGCATGTGGCAGAAGCCATCTTGGATCGCCTAGACCATTCCAGTCTGAATACCACCCGGTTGGTGCCAGGCATGTGGCAGAAGCCATCTTGGATCGCCTAGACCATTCCAGTCTGAATACCACCCGGTTGGTGCCACAGGACTTCTCTCCACTGAGCCGATCTGAATTCCAGATTCACAAAATTGTGAAATATAATAACATGGTGGTTGTTGTAAGCCACCAAATTTGGGGGTCATTTGTTACACAGCAGGAGACAAATGGACACTGCCTTCCCCTCCTGCCCCCGAATTTTCTGCGAGATTAACATCCCTAAGTTTCTTCCTTCCTTCCTCTCGCCCTGGCTCCTTCCCTTCCCTGCTTTCTTTCTTCCTCCTTTCCTTCCTCTCTCTCTCTTTCTTTGTTTCAAAACAGCTTTACGCAGCTTTTTTTTTTTTTCAAACACTTTAGGGAATTACCTGGAACTCCAGTGGTTCCAACCCAGCCTCTCTCCCTGGTCAGAGAACTAAGATCCCACAAGCTGCATGACCAAAAAATAAATAAAACAGTTTAATTGAGGTATACTTGACATACAGTAAATTAACTACGCACTTTTAAAAGTAAACAGTTTGGTAAGTTTGAATATATGGATATCACCACACCAAGAGAACAAATATATCTCACTCCCCGAAGTTTCCTTGGACCTTTTGATAAACCCATCATGTAACCTCTCCCCAGGCTACCACCTGTTGCTTTCTATAGCTATAGATTGGTTTGCATTTTCTAGAGTTTTATGTACATGGAACCCTATAATACATATTCTTTTGTACGATTTGTACTTTTCTTGGGGGTATGGAGCTCTGGCTTCTTTAACTCAGCATAATTACTTTGCTATTTGTTTTTAATTTTTATTGGAGTATAGTTGATTTACAATATTGTGTTAGTTTCAGGTGTACAGAAAAGTGATTTCATTATACATGTGCATATATCCACTCTTTTTGAGATTCTTTTCCCATATAGGTCATTACAGAGTATTGAGTAGAGTTCCCTTATACTATACAGTAAGTCCTTATAAGCTATCTATTATATATATAGTAGTGTGTATGTATCATTCCCAATCTTCCGATTTATGAGCATAATTACTTTGTGATTAACTCATAATAATGTGTGGATAAGTACTCCCTTTCTTCTCAGTAATACTATTGCTGAGTAGTATTCCATGGTATGGATGCTCTGCAATTTGCTGACTTAGCAGTTTGCTTGATCATTTTGGTTTATGGGTCATTTGGGTTTGTTTTCAAGCTTTGGCTATTACAAATAAGATTGCTGTCAATATTCATACACAAATCTTTGGACTAGTATATATTTTCTCTTGGGAAAATACATGTTTGTGGAATGGCTGGATCACATGGCAGGTGTGTATTAATTTTTCAAGGAACCACAAAGTGGTTTTAAATAGTGCTTGTACCATTTTACATTTCTACCCACAGAATATGAGTTCAGTCTTGTCCACATCCTCACCAAACTTTATACAGTCGTTATGTGTTTTATTTTATTTTAGGCATTCTTATAGGTGAATGGTGGTAGCTCACTGTGGTTTTAATTTGTGTTTCCCTGATGTCTAATGATATTGAGCCTTTTTTCATGTGTTTTATTTAAAAATCATAGATCTTCTTTGGCGCTGTGTCTGTTTACAGCTTTTGCTTTTTAAAACTTGGGTTTTTGGCTTCCTTATTAATTGAGAGCTCTTTATGCATTTTGGCTATGAATCCTTTATCAGATATATGCTTTGCTAAGATTTGCTAAGTCTGTGTTTTCATTCTCTTTTGAATGAATTTTACATTTTAATGAAGCTCAATTTATCAGCTTTTTTTTTAAGTTTTCACAACAAAATTTATTAGAAGAGTGGTTTTGAAAAGTCTAGCATCCACTGGGACCGGTGCACTGGGATGACCCAGAGAGATGTTATCTGGAGGGGGGTTCATGTTTGGGAACGCATGTACACCCGTGGTGGATTCATGTCAATGTATGGCAAAACCAATACAGTATTGTAAAGTAAAATAAAGTAAAAATAAAAATTAAAAAAAAAAGAAAAGTCTAGCATCCGATGAGAACTACTGTAGACAACGTTACCGCTGGGAATGTTTCCCAAAATGTCATTGTCAAGCCACACAATGGAACTATTAAATCTTACACACGCACCAAAGAACTAGTGCATTTGATATACAGAGCCAAAAAAAGAGATTAAAGTTTTAAATGTTTATCACAGACATTAAGACATGGCTTATTTCAGTCCAGTCCAAACTCGGGACTTCCCTGGTGGTCCAATGGCTGACAGTCTGTACTCGCCATGCAGGGGGCTCAGGTTCAATCCCTGGTCAGGAGCTAGATCCCACACGCTGCAAGTAAGAGTTCACAGGCCACAGCTAAAGATCCCACGTGCTGCAGTGAAGATCCAAGATCCCGAGTGCACCAAGTAAGAACCAATGCAGCCAAATAAATAAATATTTTTTAAAAATCAGAACTGCATTAAAAAATTTAATGTAGTGCAAGTGCAATCAAACCAAAAGTTTCATTTGATCATAAGTGTTCTCCTACATAAGTGTGAATCATAGCAAGGAAGAAAAATTTTAAATCACGTGATTCAAAAAAAAATCTGTATTATATTTATCTGTAAATAAACTACAGAACAAGAGGAATCTTACATTATACATTCTGTCAGACTGTAAATGGTATATTGAAATGAGATCCATAAGAGAAACAGGGTTTCCTGCTTTGTTGCATGACACTTAAACTTCTAGAATCTGAAAGATGCCATTTTCCATAATCTTCAGAGAGTATCAGTTTTATATATGGAGAATTCCCTTTAGAGGTCAACTATCAAATATTGAAGCAGAGGAAGAATCTTTTTTGTTAACCACAGATAGTATTGCAGAAAACAAAAGGAGTTTTTCTTCTAATTTACCATTTTAATCACTTTAAAATATATATATATATTTTATTTGGCTATGCCGGGTCTTAGTTGCAGCTTGTTGAATCTAGTTCCCTGACCAGCGATGGAACCCAGGCCCCTTGCCTTGGGAGCACAGAGTCTTAGCCACTGGACCACCAGAGAAGTTCCTCAAAAGGAGTTTTAAAGAATAAAGACCTCCAGCAGACAAGTCTTAACATTAAAGATACAAAGGGTTAAAACCCTGGAATTAGAACACATCAGTAGAAACTTGTCACTGAGGACTTTAAGGCTGCAAACTATACTGACAAAACTGACAAAATTGTCCGCTGATACATGGACCAAGACCTCTGCCAGTTTTTGACATATACATATTCATGTTACAACATCAACTGTGGCAGAATCACTACTACTAAATCAAGAGCACTTCTGGCCCAACGGTTCCGCCACAGTGGCCCCAGCGCACAGAAGTCTCTGAAGACACTGCATAAACTAGAACGTCAAGGTCAGACACCCCAAGACCAGTGCTTAATTTAGTAGTAACAGGTGAAGAACCTAGGACCACGTCAATTTATTCTTTTAGGGATTGTGAATTTTTTACTGTATGTAAAAATCTTTCTCTACACCTTGTTTCCCTTTTCTATAAAATTGGGATAAAATACATGCTAGTAAATTGGGAATTTGGTATTAACAGACATGCACAACTTTATATAAAATAAATAAACAAGGAGAATTCCCTGGCAGTCCATTGGTTAAGACTCCATGCTTCCAATGCAAAAAGTGTGAGTTCGGTCCCTGGTCAGGGAACTAAGATTCCCCCATGCCTCGTGGTCAAAACTAAAAATAATAAAACAGATAAACAGCAAAGTCCTACTGTATACTACAGAGACTTATATTCAATATCTTGTAAGTAAGTAAGTGTTAGTTGCTCAGTCGTGCCCGACTCTTTGCAACCCCATGGACTGCATACCACCAGGCTCCTCTGTCCATGAGATTTTCCAGGCAAGGATACTAGAGTGGGTTGCCATTTCCTTCTCCAGGGGATCTTCCCAACACAGGGATTGAACCCAGGTCTCCTGCACTGCAGGCAGATTCTTTACCGACTGAGCTACAAGGGAAGCCCCCCTCAATGTCTTGTAATAACCTATAATGGAAAAGTCTGAAAAAGAATATATACATGTAAATCACTTTGCTGTACACATAATAGTTTAGGTTGTGTTAGGACACAACGTTGTAACAAGACTTTGCTCAATGGGGCACTCATCTTGAAAACCCTGAGTTACCATAATATGCCAGGAAATTTGGAAAACTCAGCAGTGGCCACAGGACTGGAAAAGGTCAGTTTTCATTCCAATTCCAAAGAAAGGCAATGCCAAACAATGCTCAAACTACCACACAATTGCACTCATCTCACNACCCACTCCAGGGTTCTTGCCTGGAGAATCCCAGGGACGGGGGAGCCTGGTGGGCTGCCGTCTGTGGGGTCGCGCAGAGTCGGACACGACTGAAGCGACTTAGCAGCAGCAGTAGCAGCAGCACAGTGAAAACAGTGTCAGACTTTATTTTGGGGGCTCCAAAATCACTGCAGGTGGTGACTGCAGCCATGAAATTGAAAGACGCTTACTCCTTGGAAGAAAAGTTATGACCAACCTAGACAGCATATTCAAAAGCAGAGACGTTACTTTGCCGACTAAGGTCCCTCTAGTCAAGGCTATGGTTTTTCCTGTGGTCATGTATGGATGTGAGAGTTGGACTGTGAAGAAAGCCAAGCGCCAAAGAATTGATGCTTTTGAGCTGTGGTGTTGGAGAAGACTCTTGAGAGTCCCTTGGACTGCAAGGAGATCCAACAAGTCCATTCTGAAGGAGATCAGCCCTGGGATTTCTTTGGAAGGAATGATGCTAAAGCTGAAACTCCAGTACTTTGGCCACCTCATGAGAAGAGCTAACTCATTGGAAAAGACTCTGATGCTGGGAGGGATTGGGGGCAGGAGGAGAAGGGGACGACAGAGGATGAGATGGCTGGATGGCATCACTGACTTGATGGACGCAAGTCTGGGTGAACTCCGGGAGTTGGTGATGGACAGGGAGGCCTGGCGTGCTGCGATTCATGGGGTCACAAAGAGTTGGACACGACTGAGCGACTGAACTGAACTGAACTGAATCATAATAAAGGGGCCCTGTGGAGAGGTTCTGAACATTTATAATGATGGATGGAGAGATGGACAGGTAGAGAGATGATAGATTAATACATAGATTATTATGGATGAATAGATTTCCAGGGAGCCCCAACTATGCGTGGCTTCCCAGCTATGAAGTTAGATAAGTGTGTGAAGTCATCTCTAGATGATTCTAGTCTCAAACCCTTAGAGTCACCCCAGCTGTTCAAATCGTCCAAGCTGAGATTTCAGTCACTGTGAAGCTGACCCCAGCCAGCACGTGTGCTGTGCCTTGTCTCAATTCCAGACCCACACAATCTGTGAGCATAGTAAAATGGTGACTGTTTATGCAACTACATTTTGGAATGGTTTATAAGGCAGCAGGCAGGCAATGGATAACATGCATATACCATGATTACCGTATGGAAAAATGTGCCTACTCAAGGTAATGAAATACACTACAGTTTGAAAGCTGAGTAAGATGTGTCGATGGCTTGGATGAAAAAAGATAGCAATCAAGAGGTGGGAAAGGGGATGACTCCAAAGTTTTTTTGCCTGAGCAGTTGGATACTTGGATACATTTCCCCGGTTACAGAATGTTGGGGAATTTGGCTTGTTGAGTGAGTTTGGCTTGATCATGTTGCTAAAAGGACTGTGCAACCTATGTGTAGGAGAGAAAGCAATTCCTGGAGACGTCCTGGCTAGGCTGCTTCTGGTCCTGTATGCCCTCAGATCTGTTCTCTGTCCAGCTGTGTTCTGTGGCTCAGAGGGCTGATAACTTCACATCCTGCTCCCAGGTTCTTGAGTCAGATTCGGGCTGGTTTTGGCCAATAGGAGGCCAGTAGTTGATTAGAGGGGGCTTCCCTGGTGATTTAGATGGTAAAGAATCTGCCTGCAGTGCAGGAGACCGGGGTTCAGTTCCTGGGTTGGGAAGATCCCATGGAGAAGGAAATGGCAACCCACTCCAGTATACTTGCCTGAGAAATCCCATGAACAGAGGAGCCTGGTGGGCTTCAGTCCATGGGGTCGCAGAGTCTGACACACTGAGCAACTAACACACACTTCCCAGGTGGCTCTAGTGGTAAAGAATTCGCCTGCCAATGCAGAAGACACAAGAAACGCAGGTTCGATCCCTGGGTCAGGAAGATCCCCTGGAGAAGGGCAAGGCAACCCACTCTAGTATTCTTTACTGGAAAACCCCGTGGACAGAGGAGTCTGGCAGGTGATAGTCCATGGAGTCGCAAAGAGTGGGACACGGCTGGGCACAGCTTACACACACACAGTTGATTAGAGAACTAAAAGAAGAGACAGTCCAGGACTTTCTCCCCTTCTCTCTCTGCCTTGGCTAGCAGCTCTAGTCTCCAGCCATGGTTGCATCTCTCCCTGGTTCCATCTCCAGGCCTGCTGTGATTCCAGCTTCCAGCAGAGGACCCTTGGGTTCAGTAAGTCCATCCCTTCCTTTGGCCTTCCAGCCAGCTGAAGTGGCAGCGGCTTCCGGCTGTAGCTCAGGGTGGCAGACCGGTACCTCCTGTCCTGCTAGTTGGGACATTAGATTAGAAATTAAGTGCACAATGAATGTAGTGCTCTTGAATCAACCTCAAACCAGCCCGCCAATTCTGGGTATGTGGGACAATCATCTTCCACGAAACCGGTGCTTGGTGCCACAAAGGTTGGAGGCTGTGGCTCTGCCTGACCTCTGGGTTCTATCTCGTGTCCAGCCAAACCTCTCCATTCAATTCTCTCTGTTATAAATACGTAAAGTCATTTGTTTCGCCGCCTTGCCCCTGACCATAGCAATCTAGGTTGAAGATTCAAGTGTACATGTGCAGGCTCAGGGGAGCAGCAAAGCAGCCCAGCCCCACCTGGGGCAGACTCCCAGGCTCCAAGGTGTTTACCAGACCTTCACCTTGGGATTTGCTCATGCCCGACCTCTGTACTTTTGTACCTGACATTCCCTCTGTCTGTGTGCAAAATGTGATATCTGTGCATCCAAGGCAACCCCCCTTCACCCGCTTTCAACCGCAGCTCAGAACCCGTGACCTCCTGTAAGCCTGTCACCAACGGCTCACCTGTCCAGCCCCCAGCCTGTGGCCTTGGCTCAATGAAAAGCCACTTGCTGACGAATCACTCAGTATTGCATCCCGTCTTCCACCTCTGTGCTTGGCTCACAATGTCCCTTTGCTGGAAAACTCCTACTCAGCCTTCAAAACCTCCTTCAAGTGTCCCACCTGGGGAGTAAGACATTTCTGGCAGGTTTCCTTCCACATTCCTGCTTCTGTCCTGTTTCCTGGCAAATCACATTGTAGGCACTTTACACATCTGTCTCCGGTATGCAGCTGCCAGCTCCTTGGAGGCGGAGTTAAGCCATCAGCTGGGGTCTGGGCCCCAGTGGCCTTCAGGGACTCTTGGTTGAACTCTAGACACATGGATGGCCATGCATTTTCAGTGGTTGCAGGCAGGTGACTTTGGTCTTCCCAGTCTGCTTACTAAGCTCTCTTAGGGGGATTCCTAATTCTTGTGCAGTTTGTTGGTACCTATTTTAGGGCAGGAGGAAACCAATAAATGTGTCATCAGACATGAACACTGTCTATTTCCTTTAGTGTCATAAACTTTTCTTCCTTCTTTGTTCCTTCGTTCCTTCCTACCTCTTACTCTCTTTCTTAGCCTTTTTTTTTTTTTTTGCCTGTGCCCAGTCTTATTGTCTCACTTAGGATCCTCGATCTTCGTTGTAGCATGTGGGCTCTCTTAGTAGGGGCATGCAAACTCCTAGTTGAGGCATGTGAGGTCCAGTTCCCTGACTAGCAATGGAACCTGGGCCCCCTGCATTGGGAGCACAAAGTCTTAGCCACTGGACCACCAGGGAAGTCCCCTTTCCTAGCTTTTCTCTCTTCTTAATTTATTAGTTTTACTGATTTTTATTTTTTCTAACTTTGTATTTCAAAATCATTTTAGATGGAGAGAAAAATTACTATGACAATACAAAGAATTCCCATCTATCCTTCACCCAGGATCCCTAAAGATTAACCTTTTCCCCATATTCATGGTCATACCCTCTCTCTCTCTCCATATATATATGTGTATTATAATTATTTTAGTTAATTCATTTTTGGCTATCCAAGTTCCCTGACCAGGGATCAAACCTGGGGCCCCTGCACTGAAAGTATAGAGTCCTAACCACTGGACCACAAGAGAAGTCCCATACATGTGTATTATTATATACATATAATATGTAGATAGCACATAATATATATGTATTGTGCATGTATATATGTTAAATGTGTAGCTATGTATAAAATACAGATAGATGTAAAACAAAATACTTATAGCTATAGATTAAAAATTGTTTTTGTGAACCATTTGGGAGGGAGTACGATGACCTTCTCTGTTCTTAATCACTTCCTGTGCCTTTCCTAAGAATACAAACATTATCTTATGTAACCAAAGTACAGTGTCTAAATCAGGAAATTTAGCATTGCTACAAGACTACTATCTCATCCACAGACTGTATTCACATTTCACCAGTTGTCTCAATCAGCTCCTTTCCGGGTGAGTCTGTTTTTCCCTTCCTAGGGTCCAGTCCAGGACCACAGGACGCAGTCCGAGGTCCTGTCTCTCCAATCCTCTTTTATTTTATTTTTTTTTATATGTGTCTCTATTTCTTTCAGGAGTAAAATACACACTTTTAAAATATTTTCATTTTTAACTTTTTATTTTATATTGGAAAATAGCTGATTAACAATGTTGTGATAGTTACAGGTGGACAGCAAAAGGCTCAGTCATACATATACTTGAATCCATTCTCTTCCAAACCCTCCTGCCATCCAGGCTGGCACATAACACTGAGCAGGGTTTCCTGTGCTATACAGTAGGACAATCCTCTTTAATCAGGGCATACCCTCAGCCCTCCTGTGTCTTTTAGGACCTGACTTTATTTTTTTTTCGGCTGCCCCACGAGGCATGGGGGAATCATAGTTCCCTGACCAGGGATGGAACCCATGCTCCCTGCTGTGGAAGCCCAGAGTCCGAACCACTGGCCCGCCAGGGAATTCCCAAGACCTGCCATTTTTGGAGCATCAAGGCCAGTTGCTTGGTTTCCTCATAGGTCTCACCACGTTGTTACTAAACTCTCTTCTTGTCCAGACTCAGGGGAGGACTCTTTGCAGGGCCTTGTAAAACCTTAAATAAACGACATGGACAAATTCCACTTTGACCACCATCTTGTTAAAATTCCTCAAAAAAGTTAACTCGTTGGGCCCAAAGTGTCTTAACAAAAGCCAGGCTGTACTTCTAGTATTCCCCCTTCCTCAAAGGGTTTTATGTGCTGTTTAATGATTTTTCACAAATAGTCTTTCTTGCCCTTAAAGTCGGATTAATTGAATTTTAATTCAGTGGGGTCACTCTCTAAAAAGAGAGACACTAGCTCTGCGCGTCGGGTCAGGGCCGCTGCCCCTGATTAAGGGCTTTCTCCAACAGAGTGGGATTCTGAAGGTGAGAAAGTCCAGCCAAGCAGCACCCTAAACTCATGTCTATTTTGGGTCATAATGAAGAATCCCTTAAGAATCCCCAGGTGGTCCAGTGATTAGAACTCTGATCTTCTCTTGCAGGGGGCATGGGTTCAGTCTCTGATTGGGGAACTAAGATCTTGCATACTGCATGGTGTGGCAAAAAAAGAAAGAAAAAAAATCCCCCTTTCTTTCTTTTTAAAAAATATTTAATAATTTATGTATTTGGCTGATTCGTTGCAGCATGGGGGATCTAGTTCCCTGACCAGGGATGGAACCCAGGCCCCTGCATTAGCAGCATGGAGTCTTAGCTACTGGACCAGCAGGGAAGTCCTGAAATGTCCTTTCCCTTCCCAGCAAAGGGAATTCTGGATGGCCTATGAAGGAAAGCCAGCCACCAGGGCTTTCTGGGCTCCAAAAACTCACCTGTCATATTTAAGGCCCCTGCCTTTGATAGGTGGGGGTCCTGAGACCATTCTCCTGGTGGCTATTCATATTAGCCTCCCTGTTCTTTCTTTACAAATTTTTTTTGAACAGCTAAACATAGTTGACTTTTGAACTGTGGTGTTGAAGTTCTATCCTAAAGGAAATCAGTCCTGAATATTCATTGGAAGGACTGATACTGAAGCTGAAACTCCAACACTTTTGCATCCAATACTGATGCGAAGGACTAACTCATTGGAAAAGACCCTGATGCTGGGAAAGATCGAATCGAAGGCAGGAGGAGAAGGGAATGACAGAGGATGAGAAGGGAATGACAGAGGATGAGATGGATGGCATCACCAACTCAATGGACATGAGTTTGAGTAAACTCCGGGAGTTGGCGATGGACAGGGAAGCCTGGAGTGCTGCGATTCATGGGGTCGCAAAGAGCTGGACACCACTGAGTGACTGAACTGAACTGAAACATAGTTAAAATTCCCCAAAATACAAAAGACTATACCAAGGAAAGCAGACTTTTTCTCCCGAATTCTGGCCTCAATCCCACCATTCTGGCCTCAGTCCCACTGTTCACAGTTGTTTCTGGCCCAGAGGACTTGAACTTAACTGAATGAATTTTACTGAGTGAATCTGTGAACCAAAGCTTGTTATTTCCTCCTACAATCCTGCCCACTGTTGTCCTGATCAGCCTGGCCTGGACTAGAGTTATAGATAGATAGATGATAGATAAAGACAACCCATACTGAGAGTTCTAGGAAACGTTCTGACTTCAGGTGGTCAGAACGATTATCACACGCGAAATATCAAGCTAGCCGCAGCCACTCCACTTCGATGGTGTCTGAGGGACTGACAGGCCAAACGGGCTCTGCTAGTGACCGCGGATTCCTGATCCACGAAGCCACTGTTCGTTTCTCTTTCCTTTTTTATCATGCCACACAGCTGGCAGGGATCCAGCTCAGGCCACAGCAATGAAAGCAACGAGTCCTAACCATTGGACCGCCAGGGAATTCCCAGCCCCTGTTGGGTTTCTCAGGGATTTTCACCCTGTTCTTAGTGAAGGGCAGGAAGGAAGAAAACACCTACTTCCTTCTCCAAGAGAGGGGGTCTGGAAAACTCAGACTCCAGATAAAGGGCAGCCTTTTGGGGAGGCCTTTTCTCCGAAAGGAAGGTTTTGAAGTGGAGCAGAACTGTGTGGTCCTTGCCCCCCATGTCTTCCACCTGCCTTTGGTCTGTGGAAAAACTTTAGCCAAAGAATAAGTGTAATCAGACAAGTGAGATAATGCAGAAATAAAGGAAAACAGTCCAACAAGACTAAATAATTTGCCATGAAGTGATGGGACTGGATGCCATGACTTAGTTTTCTGAATGGTGTTGAACTTTAACTTAATGACTAATAGTAGATTAATCATTAAGTAAAGTCAAGGACATTCAGCTTCTCCTCAAGGACAATAGATAATATTCTGAACCATATCCTGTGAGCTGTGTGTTAGAGGCTGAAACCCCGACTAGGTGGAAGAAGTTAACTGCATGAGAACCAGACTGTAGCCATGACATAAGCTACCACAATTCCGAGAACTGGCACCAAAGAAATGGGGACAAACCGACTCTGGAATTGAAGACTGACTCTACTTAAGACAATCAAGATGCCGCTGGACAGACCACCTGTGACCAATTTCAAGATGACTGTTAGCGCTGACTGTGCTGTTTCTGCAAGCAGCCTATGAAAGCTTTTGTCCGAGGATTGTGTGGCGCTGGGGGGCAGTTGGCTTTCGGACAGGAGTCCACCCTACTTTCCAGATTGCATGCATCCAAAATAAAGCTAATTTTCCTTTCCATCAGCCTTGCTTGTTTCAGTTCAGTTCAGTTCAGTCACTCAGTGGTGTCTGACTCTTTGCAACCCCATGGACTGTAGCACGCCAGGCCTCCCTGTCCATCACCAGCTCCCAGAGTTCACCCAAACCCGTATCCATTGAGTCACTGCTGCCATCCAACCATCTCATCCTCTGTCGTCCCCTTCTCCTCCTGCCCTCAATCTTTCCCAGCATCAGGGTCTTTTCCAATGAGTTAGCTCTTCGTATCAGGTGGCTAAAGTATTGGAGTTTCAGCTTTAACATCAGTCCTTCTAATGAACACCCAGGACTGATCTCCTTTAGGATGGACTGTTTGGATCTCCTTGCAGTCCAAGGGACTGCAACACCACAGAGTCTTCTGCAACACCACAGTTCAAAATCATCAATCCTTTAGTGCTCAGCTTTCTTTACAGTCCAACTCTCATATCCATACATGACTACTGGAAAAACCATAGCCTTGACTAGACGGACCTTTGTTGGCAAAGTAATGTCTCTGCTTTTTAATATGCTGTCTAGGTTTGGGCTCCAAGATCACTGCAGATAGTGACTGCAGCCATGAAATTAAAATACGCTTACTCCTTGGANTGATGCTGGGAGGGATTGGGGGCAGGAGGAGAAGGGGACGACCGAAGATGAGATGGCTGGATGGCATCACTGACTCGATGGATGCGAGTCTGGGTGAACTCCGGGAGTTGGTGATGGACAGGGAGGCCTGGCGTGCTGCGATTCATGGGGTCACAAAGAGTTGGACACGACTGAGCGACTGAACTGAACTGAACTGAACTGACTAGATGGACCTTTGTTGGCAAAGTAATGTCTCTGCTTTTTAATATGCTGTCTAGGTTGGTCATAACTTTCCTTTCAAGGAGTGAGCGTCTTTTAATTTCATGGCTGCAGTCACCATCTGCAGTGATTTTGGAGCCCCCAAAAATAAAGTCAGCCACTGTTTGCACTGTTTCCCCATCTATTTGCCATGAAGTGATGGGACTAGATGCCATGATCTTAGTTTTCTGAATGTTGAACTTTAAGCCAACTTTTTCACTCTCCTCTTTCAGTTTCATCAAGAGGCTCTTTCTGCCATAAGAGTGGTGTCATCTGCATATCTGAAGTTATTGATATTTCTCCTGGCAATCTTGATTCCAGCTTGTGCTTCCTCCAGCCCAGTGTTTCTCGTGATGTACTCTGCATAGAAGTTAAATAAGCAGGGTGACAATATACAGCCTTGACGTACTCCTTTTCCTATTTGGAGCCAGTCTGTTGTTCTATGTCCAGTTCTCACTGTTGCTTCCTGACCTGCATACAGATTTCTCAAGAGGCAGGTCAGGTGGTCTGGTATTCCCATCTCTTTGAGAATTTTCCACAGTTGATTGTGATCCACACAGTCAAAGGCTTTGGCAGAAAATAGACGTTTTTCTGAATTCTCTTGCTTTTTCCATGATCCAGTGGACATTGGCAATTTGATCTCTGGTTCCTTTGTCTTTTCTAAAACCAGCTTGAACATCAGGGAGTTCACAGTTCACATATTGCTGAAGCCTGGCTTGGAGAATTTTGAGCATTACTTTGCTAGCATGTGAGATGAGTGCAATTGTGCGGTAGTTTGAGCATTCTTCAGCATTGCCTTTCTTTGGGATGGGAGTGAAAACTGATCTTTTCCAGTCCTGTGGCCACTGCTAAGTTTTCCAAATTTGCTGACATACTGAGTGCAGCACTTTAATAGCATTATCTTTTAGGATTTGAAATAGCTCAACTGGAATTCCATTACCTCCACTAGCTTTGATGTAGTGATGCTTCCTAAGGCCCACTTGACTTCACATTCCAGGATGTCTGGCTCTAGGTGAGTGACCACACCATCATGATTATCTGGGTCGTGAAGATCTTTTTTACAGTTCTTCTGTGTATTCTTGCCACCACTTCTTAAAATTTTCTGCTTCTGTTAGGTCCATACCATTTCTGTCCTTTATCGAGCCCATCTTTGCATGAAATGTTCTCTTGGTATCTCTGATTTTCTTAAAGAGATCTCTAGTCTTTCCCATTCTATTGTTTTCCTCTATTTCTTTGCATTGATCACTGAAGAATGCTTTTTATCTCCTTGTTATTCTTTGGAACTCCACATTCAGATGGGTATATCTTTCCTTTTCTCCTTTGCTTTTCACTTCTCTTCTTTTCACAGCTATTTGTAAGGCCTCCTCAGAGAGCTGTTTTGCTTTTTTGCATTTCTTTTTCTTGGGGATGGTCTTGCTCCTTATCTCCTGTACAATGTCACAAACCTCTGTTCATAGTTCATCGGGCACTCTATCAGATCTAGTCCCTTAAATCTATTTCTCACTTCCACTGTATAATCATAAGGGGGTTGATTTAGGTCATACCTAGTCTAGTGGTTGTCCCCACTTTCTTCAGTTTAAGTCTGAATTTGGCAATAAGGAGTTCATGATCTGAGCCATAGTCAGCTCCAGGTCTTATTTTTGCTGACTGTATAGAGCTTCTCCATCTTTGGCTGCAAAGAATATAATCAATCTGATTTTGGTGTTGGCCATCTTGTGATGTCCATGTGTAGAGTCTTCTCTTGTCTATTGGAAGAGGGTGTTTGCTATGACCAGTGTGCTCTCTTGGCAAAACTTTATTAGCCTTAGCCCTGCTTGATTCTGTACTCCAAGGCCAAATGTGCCTTTTACTCCAGGTGTTTCTTGCTTATTTGCTGGCTTTTAAGCTGGGAGCACCTGGACCTACAAACAGATTATTTTTTTCTTTCTTTAATCTTATTTTATTGGATTCCAAAGTTTATACCTTTGAAAGGTATTGAACCCATATCTGTGTATCTGTGGGCATTCCTGGTGGCATTCCTCCCACAATGCAGGAGATGCTGGTTCAATCCCTGGCAAAGAAATGGCAACCCACCCCAGCATTCTTGCCCGGAGAATCCCACAGACAGAGAATCCTGGTGGGCTACAGTCCATGGGGTCGCAAAGAGTCGGACACGACTGAGCGACTTCACTTACTTATTTACTTACTGTATATCTGTATTCTAAGGTGCGTTGTATTTTGGAGATCTTGCCCTGTCTTGGCGTGCCTACTTACTTTTTTTGGCTTCCCTGAGTCTTAGTTGCAGCACTCAGTATCTTCGTTGCCACATGCGGGATCTTTATAGTTGCAGCACGTGAGATCTAGTTCTCTGGCCAGGGATCAAACCTGGGGCCCCTGACTTGGGAATGCAGTCTTAGGCACTGAACCACCAGGGGAGTCCCGCTAACAGATGTTGGCACCCAATGTGAGGCTGTGTTCTTGCAACATCGGGCTCCAGGGAGGGAGTCGTTCCTGAGCCAAGGCATCACCTTCATGATGTGCTGGGAAGGCTGTGAGGTGTCGCTGGCCCCAGGAGGAGGTTTGAGAGGACGTTCCCAGTGGAAACCGTTTGTTTGGGGGATCCTCTCTGTTTCTCCCGGGCTCAGCCCTGAGGGCTATACTACGCTTTTCCTTGGTGGGACAAAAAGACACCTCTGAGGAGAGCTGACAAGCGGATACCTCTAAGTCCCCCACTGTGCACGGGGATACCTTCTCTTTTGAGTATGAACTATGCCATTTTGGCATTTTGTAAATTGGTTGTGATGTGTGTCTGATGTGGAGGACAATTTTTGTAGCAGAGAAAGCTGGGCTGATAAAATACTGTTTCCAGAATTCTAATCCTGAGAGAACAAAAATGTGCCTAGGAGAAAGCTTGAAGTGAGCTCTTATCATGTCCTTAAAATACAAACAAAGCCCACTTTGCCTGAGACTTCAGTCTTAGGTTAATCGGTAGAGCTTCGAAAGATGTTTGGGGTTTATTAAACACACTCTCTTTTTCCACATTAAAGAGAAAGGGTGCTATAAGAAAAATTCAAGTTTTTGGAGATTATGGAATATGTTAAGTTTTTGAATCAGAAAATGCTGGTATAACAATTCAATTACTTGTTTCTTGGTTTTGTTAAGGCTTTTAAGGGTTAAAATTTGTAAATATGTAGTGAAAGCTCCTAGCTTGACAAGGAAAGCATTTCAGAGTGTAAAGCAACTATATGCATTGTAGGTGAGAAAAGGTATACAGAATGGAGATGTTTTTGTTGAGGAAAAGTGGTGAAAATTTTGTTCAAGAGCTGTTTCTGGATGGGGGAAAATAAGAGACAGATCATATGGATACAAAAAGTGGTAAAAGGTTTGTGAGAAAAGGGAACTTTAAGAGAAGGCTTTTGTGTGTTGTCAGGAGTGATTAAAATTAGAACGGATTTAATTAGGCAAATCAACTTTATTACTAATAGTAAACTGGTAGAAGATGGGAATTTTTTTCTTCCTGCTTTGCCAAGCAGCTTGTGGGATCTTAGTTTCAGGACCGCGGATTGAACCTGCATCCTGAGCAGTTGCGAGCACTGAGTCCTAACCACCAGTCAGCCAGGAAATTCCCTGGAATTTGGTTTTCTTTCTCCCTGTTAAAAGAACAAAAATTTCCTGGAATATGGGGCTTTTTTTGATAACAGATTGTACGTTTCTTTCTCTAGCTAAGTTTGAGTATTTCCAAGGGCCCTGAGGCATCTCAGGAAAAATAGTAAAGTAAATTGGATTATTTGGTATATTAAATTATATTAGAAACACTTGATAACTTTCAGATCATACTGCTGAACTGGGTAAGAAATTTAAATAACATTATGGAAAGCTATTGTTTTGTTGCAAACCATATTTCATTTTAGTATTATTTTTTTTACTTTTGGTATTTTATTTTATTTTTAATTTAATTTTATTTTACTTTACAATACTCTATTGGTTTTGCCATACATTGACATGAATCCGCCACGGGTGTATATGAGTTCCCATTCCTGAACCCCCCTCCCACCTCCCACCTACTTTTGGTATTTTAAAAAACCTTTTGGCTGAACCACTCGGCATGTGGGATCTTAGTTCCTCAACCAGGAATAGAACCTGAGCCCTCTGCAGTGGAAGCACAGAGTCTTAACTGCTGCACCACAAGGAACATTCGTTCACACATACATTATTTTAAAAAACAATAATTGTGTTTATTTATTTTTGGCTGTGCTGGGTCTTCTTTGCTGTGTGGGCTTTCCTCTAGTTGCAGTGCACAGGCTTCACTTGTATAGGAGCTTGGGCTCTAGCTAGGACCTGGGGGCTCAGCACTTGCAGCTCCCAGCCTTTAGGGCACAAGCTGCTCCGCGGCACGTGGGATCTTCCCAGACCAGGGATCGAACCCATGTCTCCTGAATAGACAGGTGGATCCTTTACCACTGAGACCCCCAGGGAAGCCCCCAAACCATATTTTTGACCCCAATGTCCAGGGTGGAAAAGGCACATTCAGAAAATAATATACAGATGCATTTTATTCTCATTGTAATGTCTACTAATTTTCAAAATTTTGTCCAGGTGCTATGACAAAGTAATCAGAGAGAGGCAATGTTTTCATAATCTAAAATACTGATGCTAAGCTTGGAAACTGAGATTATTTCCAACTCTGTGTGCATTCCCCAAGTTAGGCTGGGCTTCCCTGTGGCTCAGTGGGTAAAGAATCCACTTGCCAATGCAGGAGACACAGGTTCAATCCCTGGGTCAGGAAGATAACCTGGAGAAGGAAAAAGCAACCCACTCCAGTATTCTTGTTGGGGAAATCCCATGCATAGAGGGAGGCTGGTAGGCTACAGTTCACAGGGTCACACAAGAGGAGTTAGCAACCAAGCAACAGGGACAGCGACACCCCATTTCAGCAGGAAGTAGTAAGTGGTGGTTGCCCCATTCCCTGGAAGAGTTGGAACAAATTGGAATGGAAATGGAACCAAATCCAAATTCCTCTGCTGAGTTTGTGATTAACCTCTGTGTTTAAAACTTTATTCCCTTTCTTGTTCTGTACTCATTTCTCCTCAAGACTGAGGAACATCACAAAAAAGGGGCAGGGGGATTGAAACAGAGAAGGACCCTTCTCTGAGTTCCTAGTCCCTAGCAGTCCCCAAGTATTTTGGCACCAGGGACAGGTTTCATAGAAGACAGTTTTTCTAAGGACCCGGAGGAGAGGGGATGGTTTTGGGATGCTTCCAGCACATTACATTTATTGCGTCCTTTATTTCTGTTATTATTACATCAGCTCCACCTCATTTTATCGGGCATTAGACGCCAGAGGGTGGGACCCCTGATTTCCCCCCATAACCTCAGCCTGCCTTCTGTTGTGGAAAAAATTTTAGTAACAACTCCAGGCAAGGGGCAGCCAAGGGAGGCTCTTTTCCCCCTAATTCATGACAGCAGTGCACCTTGGCTTTTAACAAGCAGAAATCAAAAACTCAGGACACCCTTCTTGAAACAGCTAGAGACCATCTGCTGAACAGCTTTGCTAAGGAAGCACTTCTCCTTGACTCTGCCCTCTGAAGGGAGCATTACTCTCATTTTATAGAGGTGGAAGCTGGGGTCCAGAGAGAGCAACCAATTTGCACATAGTCACACAGCCAGGCCCAGGACTTTCCCATGAACCCGTCCTTCTTTCTTTCCCAGACTGCAGAAGAGAGCCCGACTCAGGATCTCCACAAGGCATTTTATACCCTG
The DNA here is from genome assembly GCA_006410935.1 of Redunca redunca. Taxonomy (NCBI): domain Eukaryota; kingdom Metazoa; phylum Chordata; class Mammalia; order Artiodactyla; family Bovidae; genus Redunca; species Redunca redunca. Next base: position 61,655 of record SJYQ01008867.1, on the reverse strand, counting down.
GTGGCTCAGAGGTTAAAGCGCCTGCCTCCAATGCGGGAGACCTGGGTTCGATCCCTGGGTTGGGAAGATCCCCCGGAGAAGGACATGGTAACCCACTCCAGTATTCTTGCCTGGAAAATCCCATGGACGGAGAAGCCTGGTAGGCTACAGTCCATGGGGTCACAAGGAGTTGGAGACGACTGAGCAACTTCACTTTCACTTTGTGCACTCATTTGTTTAACCTTCACCCAACTGTTACTTACTAGGTGCCCGGCTCTTTTCCCAGAGCTTCACAAATAGCAACTCACTTGAGCGTCATAACAGGCCTACGGGGTTCCTGTTACTCTGGTGCTGTTTTACAGATGAGGAAACTGCAGCACAGAGGGGTGCAGTAACTCACCCAAAGTCACCCAGGAAGTGGTGAGCGGGATTGGCATCTGGACCCAGGCTGCTGGGTTTCAGAGTGAATGTTCCCTACCTTCCCTGAAACCAGATCCAGGAGGAGAGGGGGCAAGGAGAAGCTACACCAACAAATGAAAAAGCAGAATGGGACACCTCCCCCAAAATTCATGGATTAGAAACCCATCTTTTGCCCAGTTTGAATGCCAAGAGCCTCACTGAAACTCACATCTGGGCGGCGTCTTCACCGGGCTTCTCGTCAACCCTGCCATTCCCGCGGAGCCCCTTCCTGTGGGAACGGCAGAAGTGCTGTTCAAGAAGGACCCCTGGCCCTGCTGCTGGCTGTGGCTACAGGAGCCACGGGGTCCAGGACTGGAAGGAAGCTTCTTTCTTTCTACTCTTCCCAACCCAGGCCAGGCGGTAGACGCCCTGTGTGAGCTTTTTGTTTAGTCACTAAGTGGTGTCTGACTCTTTGTGGCCCCACGGACTATACCCTGCCAGGCTTCTTTGTCCATTCTCCAGGCAAGAATACTGGAGTGGGTTGCCATGCCCCTCCTCCGGGAGATCTTCCCGACTCAGAGATCGAACCTGAACCCAAGTCTCCTACATTCGCAGGGGGATTCTTCATCACTGCACCACCACCTGGAAAGCCCAAAGCAAATATTAGCAAAGTGTTAACTGGTGTATCTACGGTATAAGCATGCTCACTAAACCTCTCTTTCATCTTTTCCATAAATTTAATCTTTTTCAGAATGTTAAGTTGAGGGAAGATACGGTGAAAATTCTTAAGTGCAATTCACAGTGATTTCCAGAGAACTGATCGCAAATAGTGACTCGTTCTTCTTTTCCCCCCAAATAACATAAGACAGACACCATATTGCACAAGGTCTTCGGGGAAGTGGGGGGGCACTGGGGAACTCAAAGAACCATAGGGTCTCAGAGCTGACAAATGAACCCTTCAGTCAGTCAGTCAGTTCAGTCGCTCAGTCGTGTCCGACTCTTTGCGACCCCATGAATCGCAGCACGACAGGCCTCCCTGTCCATCACCAACTCCTGGAGTTCACCCAAACCCACATCCATTGAGTCAGTGATGCCATCCAGCCATCTCATCCTCTGTCGTCCCCTTCTCCTCCTGCCCCCAATCCCTCCCAGCATCAGAGTCTTTTCCAGTGAGTCAACTCTTCGCATGAGGTGGCCAAAGTACAGGAGTTTCAGCTTTAGCATCATTCCTTCCAAAGAACTCCCAGGACTGATCTTCCTTACCTACCTCAAATTACAGACCACTCTCTCTCCAGCAGCTAAGACCCACTGCAGTGTGACAAGAAAAACAAGAACAAAACACACCTTAGAACTTCTTTCCTAGTTTAATCTGAAACATACCCGCTGTGGTCCAGTCACCTGCAGCTGTCCCCTGCCTCCTCTACCTGACCACCTGAAGTGAAACTTCCTCCATGACGCTTTGTTCCAGTTCTTGGGTCCTTGTCTCCCATCCTAATTTTGGCTTGGAGCTCTAGAGGCTGGGAGTCTGTGCCCAGAGCAGGTACCTTGATGGAATTTAAATATCTGATTGATCAAACATGCAATGTGGGTTTCACATTATGTCAACTGGAGAAATATTTATTAATGGCTTTTGGTCAGCACATGTCCCTGGCTCAAGGATGACATCAAACCTTGTTCCCGACTTTCCAGGCGCTTCCGATTTAGTTGTGGAGATGAGACAAACACTGCAAATAATGAGCTGAAGAGTATTCATCTTCACTATTTCTTAAAACTCAGAGGCAGGAAAATATATACACCTCAGGATAGGATGAAAAAGATATCCATCTTTTCCCTTCAACCACAAATAAAATAATAGACAATAAAAACAAATGAATTAATGAGAGATAAGATGAATAAAAAATAGAATAAAGAGAAAATAAAAATAAAAGCAGAACAAATAAAATTAAGTAATGAAATAAAACTAGTAAAAACAAAAATGAATATAAAATGAAATAATAAGCCGAGTAAAATAATAAAGTGGAATAACGAAACAAAAATGAAATAAAAGAAAATTACTATAACAACTAAAAATAAAGCCAACACAATAAATATGAGAAAATTAGTAAAATGAGAAGGAATGTCATTAATCAAAGAAACACTGTAATGATTGGAGGGAACGGAGTTAGGTTTGTTGGGCAGGATCTCGTTATGTTTTCCGCCTGCATTTGGGCCCCCGGGTGTCGGCCAGAACGAAAGCTCGGCGCGGGGAAATGCTGGGTCGCTAATGCGCGGCGCCCTCGGGTGGGATGGCTTTCCGAGCCGGTAAACGTGGAACCTGGCCGGGAAAGAGGGGCTCCCCGGGCCGGTTCTCCGGTCGACCCAGCCGCCGGCAGGTGGCGCCCTGAGCCCCGAGGCCCGCGCACCGCGCTGACCGACCAGGTCCCTCCCAGCCCGCGCGCGCCTTCGCAGCGGCCCCCGCTTAATCCTTTGGAGTCTCCCCTGCCCCCGCCACCTGCGGGCCTTCGGCTGCCCCTTCTGAGGATGAGCCGCGCGCGTAACGGTGACTCTGGAGCACCTGGGGGGGAAAATGTCACATCAAACGCAGGGTTCTTGCCACAAGACCATCAGTGGGAGACTGGACAGAAGGATGGTTCATGCAAACTCTTGATTTGCCTCGATGGACTACACTGTGCCCTAAAAGGTAACTGACAGTGTGAAATAAAATTTTGAAACGGGAGTAAAAAAAAAAAAAAAATTCACCTGCTTGCTGCCTCCGGGGAAAGGCTATTCGTCCAGAGTAGCTAGCTACCTGTGGCTTTAGCAGGGATTCAGTGAGGGCAGAGGGCGCTTGCAGGCGGTCCCACAAGCCCCGGGAAAGCCGTGCTGGGGGAGGCGGGGGCGGTGGGCGCAGGGGGTGGGGACGCGGGGACCAGGGCCCGCTCACATGCAGATGCAGCTGGGACCATCCGGCCGGGCGCCTCCGCGCCTCCGGGAGGCCGAGGCTGGGACAAAGCATCAGCATTTTCTACAAGTGAAAAGCCCGCATTCCTGGGCGGGGAGGCCGCGAGGGCGCCGCCCCCCTCTCCCCATTCACACTCCGGACCACACAGAGCGCCTCTCGCGCCGAATGCTCGAAGGTTCGCTCCAGCTTTTCTTTTGACTAGGGCGATGCATCCGAAATGTAGATATTTCCCTAAACGCCGGCTTTGACATTTAATGTGATCCTTCCTAAGTAGCCAGAAATGTGGGCTGGATTAGGAGGAGGCTCGGGGCCCACCGGGACACTTGGCCAAATCCGCCTAAATCCTCCTGGACAATTGTTTGTCACCACACGGATCCCCTTTGCCCCAAATGAGGGGGCTAATGAACTGCGGTGCCTCCTCCCGGGGCACTCCCACTCCCACCCAGGAGCCGGCGTGTCGGCCCGGTTCTTCCCAGGGAGGAAGCCCAGCCCAGTGTGCAAACTGCTCTGTGAAGGTATAGGTTTGGTTCCTTTAGGCTGGGCCGGCTGAGTTTGACCAGTAACCCACCCATGCCGGGTCACTATTTAACTGGCTTGATGAGGCTCAGAGGGTCAAGGATGCTGAGGCCCCCGCGAACCCTGGGATTATGTTACTAAGCCATCCCCACCTTGAGAGCAGCAGTTCCTGCGACACCGCCCAGCCTAGAAAGGAAGGCACCCAGAATCTGTGCTGCAGACTCTATTATCTAGAACGTTCCGCACACTGCATACGGTACAGCCCTGTTTTCAAAGTATTCAGGATCCAGGAAGGGAAGAACAGATGATGGAGAAGAGAAGTAGACTCAACCTGAAAAATCCGCCAGGTTACCACGGGGCTCCCCTGAAAAGCTTACCGTCCAGGAAGTACCTCTGGGTAGCATGTGTGGAATGAATGAAGGCTTGGGACAGAGCAGGTATCTCCCTGGGAGTTAGGGACCAAGGGGTCCAGTGAAAGGGGCAGAGTGTGTACACACTGGAACAGGAGCCAAGTCCTAGGGATGGGAAATGGTGACCACGCTGGGGGACAGCAGATTCCAGTCTGGAGGTAACACCCTGGGTGTACGAGCTCAGTGGGGAGAGCTCAGTGGGGAGAGGGGAGTGGTTGGCGTGCAGAGACCTCTCTGGGGGGAGTCAGAGCTGTGCTGGAGGTGCAGGTGAGAGGAGGAAAGTGTGGGGAAGGGACCTCCTGTCATAGGAGGAGGGCCTGGGTGAGGCAGGTTAACAACAGGATGAGAACATAGGACGAAGCCAGTGTATATGAGCACCCCTCCCGGCCCAGGCGCTGGACACAGCCGGAGCGCAGGAGGCAGTCATTTACTTGGAAGGCTCCCCTCGCTCTCTGCCACCCAGCTCCCCAGGTCCAGTGGCTCAGCAGACTCTGCTTTGATTATCCTTCATGAATTACACAGTGAAAAACTAAGAATTTCCTTTTGAACATCTGGAGCTCATATCCAGCAACAACAATGTCCAGGGCTTTAAACCTCATTCCAAGTCTGTGAGAGAGGTACTGTTTTTGTCCTCACTTCACAGATGAAAAAAGAAACTGAGGCGCAGAGGCAAAATACCATGTCGCAGATCAAGTCTGTCCCGGTGAGAGAGCTGAGACGTGAAGCCAGTCCAGCAGCCTGGCTCCAGGGTCACCTTCCTCCAGGTGGCTTCCAAGTCATCGAGGATGGCTGGGCTGACCAGGTCCTCTGGGCAACAGGGAGGTAAATGTGCTCAGCTGTAGTGCATGTCTTTGCATTCGGGCATCTCATTTTAATTTTCACAGTAGGCCCTGAGTAGTTAGCTTCATTGTGCAGAGGGTCAAAAACCTCAACAGAGATCAAGGCACTTGGGCTGAGTAAGGGGCAGAGCTCCCAGCAGACTGGCCCATGAGGGGTTCTGCATGGTGGGAACTCCAAGAGTGCTCCTCTGAGAAGGGGGTAGGGGTACGAGTGGGGCAGGAGAGACCCTTGAAGGCATTGGCTCTGCTGGGGGCTGCCCTGCGCAATCTGTGAAGGGACCCATGCCGTGAATTCTGGCCCACGGGGCTGCTGAACAGGTGGTGGGGCTTGAACAAAAGCCAAGGCCTGTCTCAGAATTCACGACCCCATCAGCTATGACACCACCCTTTGAGAGCCCCCACACCTGTTAAATTGCAGAACATCATCTACCATAGAAGAAAGGTATGATCAAGACACAAATGGTCAGGGCGGGGGTGGTGGGGTGGAGAAATTGGGACAGCGAGGAGAAACTTCCAGGACATGGCATTTAAACCTCTCAGCACTGTTAGGGTTACCTCCATTAGCAGTAAGTGAAAGTTGCTCAGTCGTGTCTGACTCTGTGACCCCATGGACTATATGGAATTCTCCAGGCCAGAGTATGGAGCTTCTTTACCAGCTGAGCCACCAGGGAAGGCCAAGGATACTGGAGCGGGTAGCCTATCCCTTCTCCAGGCGGTCTTCCCGACCCAGGAATCGAACTGGGGTCTGCTGCATTGCAGGAGGATTCTTTTCTTTTTTTATTGAAGTATAATTGCTTTACAGAATTTTGTTGTTTTCTGCAGGCGGATTCTTTACCAACTGAGCTACCAGGGAAGCTCTTCCAAAGCAGAGATGGTGAGCGTTCACAGACTGTGGTGGAAAAAATGAGTGGGAGAAGTCTTCCTGGCTGATGGACTCAGAAAGACAAGTCATAGAGGTGAAGAGCCTCCATTTACTGCGCCCAGATCTGCTGAGGGTGGCTGTGGAGGGGAGAGCTGGACTGCTGGGGTCAGAATTTGACAATGCATCAGATCTAGAGTGCTCCAGCTGGGGAAACCCTTCACCAGCCTTCTCCTAAGATGTGCAGGGCTGTACCAGCACCTGCAGCTAAGGATGGATACATGATTTGAACTAGAGGAGATGGAGGCTGAGGTCTGCTGAGGGTTTCTGGGGAAACTTTGTTCCTGATGGTTTCCGATCACGACAGGGTGCCTTTACCTTCTTCCTTTCAAACTATTTTTGGCTATGCTGGGTCTTTGCTGCTTTGAGCGGGCTTTCTCTAGTTGTGGTGAGTGGGGGCTCCTCTTCGCTGTGGAGTTCAGGGCTCTCCTTGTGGTGGTTTTTCTTGCTGCAGAGCGTGGGTTTCGTTGCCCCATGGCGCATGGAATCTTCCTGGACTAGGGATCCAACCTGTGTTCCCTGCATTGGCAAGAGGATTCTTCGCCACTGGACCACCAGGGAAGTCTTGCTGCGTCTTCTTGCTTCAGTGCAGATATGATGCTGGAACATCCTGTGACCAGGGGGACACAAGTCCAGATGCGGAGGAGGATGGTGTGGGAAACAGCTGAGTCCCTGATTGCATCACTGAGCACTAGAGCCAAGGTCGCCAGCTGCCTAGGGACCCCCTTCTCAAGTGGGATAGAAACTATCTTCATTTAAGTCACGGATCCACTTTGTGCTACTCACAGCCAAGGGTATTCTTATTTAACAGCAACATGGGGCCTCATGGGCCTCTTAGCTCTTCCTGCTTTCCCTCTAACTAATCAGCAAGTGGGGAAAGTTTCAGTTTCTTGAGATGCCTCCAAAGATGTATTGCCTTCGAGTTCAATTACAGGCCTTCTACCACCCAAATTATGCTACCCAAGACCTGGTGGGCTCGCAATTTATGAAGCGTGTGGGCTTTGTCTGGAAAATGCCCTGGCTAAGCTCTAATCCTTTGGCCACCTGATGTGAAAAGCTGACTCATTGCAAGAGACACTGATGCTGGGAAAGATAGAGGGCAGAAGGGGTGACAGATGTGGCATTAGTGACTCAATGGACGTGAGTCTGAGCAAACGTGAAGAGAGAATGAAGTCAGGGAAGCCTGGTGTGCTGCAGTCCACGGGCCACAAAGAGTTGGAAAAGACTGAGCGACTGAACGGCAACAGGCAAAGCTGCCACCACCCTGTGGCACACACGTGGGTCCCACAGAACCGCTGCACATCTGGGGCTTGGGGAAGCAGCTCCTGCAGATTTCGACCAACACTGGTGCAGCCTACGACTCCCATCTCATTTGGAAAAGGCTTCGAGAGGCCCAAGGAAGCTAGGCCACCTCTCTTTTCTGTATCCTCCAGGAAGAAATCTACTCTGTATATAAAACAACTTGTTGTTTGATCTGTAAGTCATGTCCGACTCTTTTGCGACCCTATGGACTGTAGCCCCACCAGGCTCCTCTGGCCATGGGATTCTCCAGGCAAGCACACTGGAATGGGTTGCCATTTCCTTCTCTAGGGAATCTTCCTGACCCAGGGATCGAACCTGTGTCTCCTGCAGACAGACTCTTTACCGTGGAGCCACCAGGGAAAGCAATTGCCACATGGCAAAGAGCAGGCGAGCCCTGTGCACACCCTTCCCACGTTCAAATGGAAGGAAAACTGTGCCCCCTTCTCCGAGTCACTCGTGGGTAGTGTCAGGTTACATCACACTCAGCTCCTGTAGATCCCTAACTAAAATGTTTGGTTTCAGCAACAGAATAATTGAGATGCAGTTTCTGATAAACCATGTGCGTCTCTAAACGCTCCCCTCTCCATTTGTGAAAACCGAGGAGCCGTGTAGATTCAGCTAGTGTGAACCTGGACTTCCAGGTCGGGAACTGGAGAGATGCTGGCAGCAGGGACGGTCCTGAACGGCCAGCTTTCGTGAGTCCACCAAGCCTGATACTGACTGGGGGGTCGCCCAGGCTCTCCAGAGTCAGGTTGCAGCGTGTTTTGTTGTTCCTGCTTTTAACATACTGACCCTATCAACACATTTTGGCCGGGTCAATCCCGCAACACATACCTGCCTCTTATGAGAAAGAAGCTTTTAAGCTCCCGTTTGCATCTGCAATGGGATTAGCGATGAGCCTTGAACTCCCTGCTAACAGACTCCCTAACTGGTGCTTCTCCCTAACGGCACAGGAGGGTGAACGTGGCCAGTGCCCTGAATGCTGTTTGTCGTCATCTGTAATTTTTAAGCCATAATTGATTCCTATCAGTTGTTGCTTCTTAACCCAACCTGACTAGCCCTATGGGTCTTACTATGTATTTTCTGGCCCCTTTAGTCACAACTAGGTTATGACACGTCAGCATCCCCTGCCTTCTGCCCTGTGCAACTTCTGGACTGGCTGCTCATCTGCTCGCTATGTGGTGTCCATGGTTAAAACTTTAACACGAAATCTTGAATGCCAACATACCATAACCACTGCAAAAAACACAAAATGTATTTAACAAGAATGTTCTGATAAGACTTTTTAATTGTTTTTGACAGATATATCACATAATGGCTTAAAATGAATAATCTAGCAAAGATTATATGGAAAACAGATGAAAATGAGTTTGTGAATCCTTAACTGTATTAAGCTTCCAGCCAAAATAAAATTAAAAATAAAATAAAAATCAGGGGTTAAAATCATTTCAAAATTGTGTCTTCAAAACTAGCACCCTTCAGCATCTGTCTTTTTTTCATTTTGCTGTGATACAACTAAAAAGGCTTGTAAATATTCCCCTGGGTCTCAGGTAACAGTTTTCCACGAGCAAACTATCACTTTCTCTGCACAGTGAACGCTGGCATTTGGATGGGCTGGATCGGGTGGACGGGCTGGAACACTGGCTTCTTTCTCATTTCAGAGAGTGTCTTCACTGCAGGGAGCAGCTGATTCCTTTTGATGATCTGTAAGGCCAGCTGGGTATTACCTATAAAAACACTTCCCGTTACAAAAAAGCATATAACAATAGCACCACCTAACAAAGCAAGCCCGGCAAGTCTCAAGAGGGAGGAAAGATGATGGAGAAGAGCAGTGGTCTTCAGCCACTGCTATGCACTAGAATCACATAATACCCCCTGCACCATCCTGGGAAATTCCGATTTAAGAAATTTAGCATGTGAGCTAGGGGACAGAATTGTTGGAAGCTCTGTATTGATTTTAAGGTGGAGCCCAGTTTGAGAACTTAAAAGGGCTCAGACTGTGTACTAACCGGGCCACGCCTTTCAGGACGATGAGGCCTGCTGGGCGCCTTCTTCAGCAATAAAAAGAGGGGAGGCTTATAAGGATTTCCACGATCAGCAAGGGGGTATGACGAACAACTCTTAATGCTTCTGTGCCCCCTCATCTCTCCCATTCAGCTCTCCTTTTCTACTTCACATCATCTCTCATGTAGGGCCCACAGCCTTTCTTCTAGGTCATATATGCCCCCAGAGGCATGACCTGGATTTAGGCTTGAATAAAAAATCCTCAGCAGGAAATGGCTTACGGCAAAGCTTATTAACGACATCTGTGTTTAAAACACTAAGGTGTACGACCCAAAGCCACTGCATTCTGTCTCAGGTTCTCAATTAAGAGTCATTTGGATGCCTAAGAGAAAGGTTAATTAGGAGAGATGAATTATAATTGTCAGAAGTTATGCTATTCTGTATTTTCACAGATAAAAGGATATACACTTAACCTGCAAGAAGTAAGAATTTGCAAGATATCAGAAACTCCCTTGTTGAGAAGAATGTGATGGTTAGTATCTCTTCCGTTTCTAAGAGAAAAAGTAGACACCAAAAATCGCTGGCTCTTTGCAGGGCTACAGTCAAGAGAACCACTTACCATTCTGTAGCTCAAGGTAGACGGCCAGCAGGATGGCTTCAGGGGGCACCTCTTTGGGATGGATCATTGAGGCCGCCTTCACTCAAAACAGAACAGAGACCCATGAGAAACAGGTAGCTTAAGATACAAACTCCGAGTAATGCCAATAAAAGAAAAAGAATGTCAACCTACCGCTGTCAAGTCAGCAAACGTACTCGAGCTCACCGGGACACTACAGTTCTGCTCGGATGGCCCTCGGCTGCCTGTCTTCATCCCTCCCAATTAAACCAGACATGTGATTTTCAGTACATATCTATCTTCCCTTGCTTAGTCCATAATGAGTTCTTAACAGGAGAGCGCTCCTTCTCTCTTGGTCCTCTCCTGCTTGGGATTCTTCTAGCTCTTGCCTATGCTTGTTTTTCGTTTTGTTTTGGCCATGCCCTGTGCCTTGTAGGATCTTAGTTCCCCAACCAGATAGTGAACCCATTCCCCCTGCCGTGGAAGTGTGGACCTAACCACTGGACCGTCAGGAAAGTACGGAATTAACATGCATCTGAGGATGAGCCCTTTCCAGTTCTGTGGAACCCCTCTGGGTCTCTGCCTGTGACTGGTCCAAGGACGGGCAGGGGACCTAAAGAGCCCCGATCAAAAGTTCCCGAGACCGGCTGATGCGGCCCCTCTGGGTGGGAGATATCAGAGGTCTAGTTCAGTTACACGGCACCAGGAATGTTTATTGTGGGCAGAATTTCTTGGGTACTGGCTCTGTGAACCCTTCTTTCTAAAAAGGTGTATTTGTAATTTAACTTTTTGAGTGGACAGAGATTCATGCAATTCAAAACTAAAAAGCAAACAGGGATCCAGGGAACAGTTTCCCATCTCAGTGCTCCAGCTACACCGTACCTCTCCTGTCACCCCGGGTAGCCAATGTTAGCGGTTTCTGGTGTACTCGTCCAGAGATCCTTTATGCACATACAGGATTACATAACAAGTGTTGGGCATTTATTTGTTCTTTTCACTTAAAATATGTCTCAGATATGTTATTGTTTTAGTATGCAAGGTTTATAGCTGCCTTGGGTTCAACTACATGGAACACCATTATTGATTTGACTGAGCACTGATATAGGTGTGGTTAACAATCTTTTGAAATACTGATGATTAAAATTTTCAGGAAAACTCTCCATTGGGCGCCTAGGTTCATTTGCAACAACAGCCAGTTGTGCACCTTGCAAGAATATGTCTGGGAACTGCCTTGGTGGTCCAGGGGCTAAGGCTCCATGCTCCTGGTGCGGGGGCCTGAGTTCGATCCCTGCTCGGGAACTAGATCCCACAAGCTTCAACTAAAGATCCTGCATCCGCAACTAAGACCCGGCACAGCCAAGTCAATATTTTTTAAAAAGAGTATGTCCGGAGTTTTATTCCAACGTTTAACAAACTGACCAGAAGTCAGAACGCATACAGGATGACAGAGCCCAGCAATTCCAAGCCCCTGCTGGCGGCTCCAAGAGGCGCCCCGCCCTGGCCCAGCCTCACCTGGTGGAGACACTTGCGGGCTTTGTCATACTCGCTCCTCAGGCAGTAGGCGCTGCCCAGGTTGAACAGCATCACGGTCCGGGCCGAGTTGACGGAACTGGGGTAGCACTGAGGGGCCCGCTTCCCAGCTGGGGAGAAGAGCAGACCCACGTGAGGAGGCCAGGCCAGGGGCATGGAGGCAACCCGTCCACCCCGCGAAGCTGCCCAGAACTTGAGCCTGGCCGTCCTCCTCGGGCGGCAGAGGAAGGCCATGGAGGCTCGAGGGCGTCTTTGGGAAGCAGTCTGGGCTACTGAAGTCTTTACAAAATGTCTTACTTACAGGATTCCATTGCTTCATTTTCACCTTTGTCTGATCCTACAAAGACACGAACATAAATCTGAGGGGGCCAGACAAAAAGAGTATATTTTCCAAACAATTTTCTTTATGAAATGGAAATCTAACAGTACGGCAATCTGTCACAGTATTTCCTTCTTTACGTAGTGGAGGTTCTAACAGCACTGGTGGCTCAGATGGTAAAGAGTCTGCCTGCAGTGTGGGAGACCTGGGTTCGATCCCTGGCTTAGGGAGATGTCCCGGAGGAGGGCATGGCTGCCCACTCCAATACTCTTCCCTGGAGAATCCCCACGGTCAGAGGTGCCTGGAGGGCTACAGTCTATGGGGTCGCAAAGAGTCAGACATGACTGAGCGCCTAAGCACACAGGTTCTAATGAAAGACACGAGAATGCCACCTCCCACCCACCCCCAAGTCTGAGAAATAACCTCGAATAAAGAGAATTCTAGTCTTGCTCCCTCAAAAATTTAGCCATGATTTTAAACTGACTTTTGAATGTAGATTGTGGAATCCCTCCACAGAGGAAAACACAGTGTAAGAATCAAGACAAATTGTTCTGGACTTCTTAGTGGTCCAGTGGTTAAGACTCTGTGCTCCCAAAGAAGGGGGCCCAGGTTCAATCCCCAGTCAGGGAACTAGACCCTACATGCTGCAACTGAGTTTGTATGCTGCAACTAAGGCTCCAAACCACCAAATAAATAAACTAAAAGAACCCCCAAAAACGAATCACTCTAACACCATCAGTGTTTCAAAAGTTAGGATTTAGCAATTAGTACAAAGTAAGTATGGCTGAAACTATAGACTGCCGACCTATAACTCCCTTCCGTTCACAACTGTGCCCTTAAATTTCTATATGTCCTGAGTTACAACGGAAAGGCATTGGAAACGGTGAAGAGTCTGATCAAACATGTCTTCCTTAACCTTGGTCCTGCTCGTTTGAAGAGATCCCTAAGGAGACATCAGTGACATTCTCCGGGTTCAAGTGAGTAATAGCATCAGAGATTCTGTCCAGAGAGATGAGGGCTTCTGCAGCATATAAATGACCCAGGAACCTGAAATGAAAAAAAAAATGGGTTCCAAATTGAAACATAGGTCATCATAAAAATACCCAGTGTATAATAAAATCTGGTGTATACGTAAAAATTTCACGTATGTTAAGAAACACTTAAATTTTTCTCTTTAAAAATATCTTAAAATATACAATAATTTTTGTGTTAGCTAAGAAGGAACGAATGACACATCAAGACAGCAGTTTAAAAGTGGGCAGTAAAAAAAAAAAAAAAGTGGGCAGTAAATCAACTGTATTCAATAAAAATTTAAAATACAGTTGACAAATGTATGCTGTTCTATTTATACAGAAAATACCATCGGGAAGCGACGAAGTTCTAAAGGAAGTGGCAGATGCTAGGATGTGTGCCCTGGGAGTGGAGGGTCAGAGTTCGGGTTCTCCAGCCTGTGCTGCCACCTCGGCCAGAAGGCCCCGGGGCACCAGACTCGATTTGGTTCGGACCAGCTCTGTTTTTTTAAACTTATTTGTAACTTCGGCTGCACTGGGTCTGTCTTCATTGCTGCATGCTGGCTCTCTCTGGTTGAGGCGAGCGGGGGCTGCTCTCTCGCTGCGGGGCATGAGCTTCTCGCTGTGGGGGCTTTTCTTGTTGCAGAGCACAGGCTCCAGGTGCCGCAGGCTTCAGTGCTTGTAGTACACGGCCTTCAGGCTGAGCTGCCCTGCGGCGTGTGGGATCTTTCCCGACCAGGGATAGAACCTGTGTCCCCCGCATCGGCAGGCGGACCGTGAGGGAAGCCCCTGGATCAGCTTCACTTCTATTGCACAAGTGTCCTCCCCTTCACATCCTCTCTCCTGGGTGCAGCTGCTGCCAGGAAGGTGTGTTTCCTCCAGGTTTACAATAGCCTGGTTCTTCCAGTGTCTTCCTTTGAGCCACTTTCCCCAAGATCATCTAATTGATTTTTCAAAATTAAAACAGCCTTAGACATAATACTCTTTTCCTCAAAATCCTAATGACTCTTTCCGCTTGAGAACAGAACTAATCTAAACTTTTGTAGACTTAAAGCTCTCCACAGTTGGGTTCGGCTTTCCTGTATCCAGTCAACGTCTCACTCCCCCAAAGGTTCCTCTGTCCCCATCACTGTCCTGGGCGGACCCCCCACCGCGCTGTCTGTAGCCTTGCCTCCTGGGGTGCAAAGCCGGGCCCAAACCAAACTCCTCTGAAAGGCCAGTTCAGTTCCCAACTCCTTGAGCCAGCCTGTCCCAACTGAGTCTGTCCACATGGACCTCGAGTCCTCAAACTTTAGACTCTTTCCAATTTGATCATTTTCTGGGATTTGTGCACACTCAAGAGCAGTTCTCTTTCTTTTCTCTTTTTGGCTCTGCTGCATGGCCTGTGAGATTCCATTCCGACTGGGGATCACATCCAGGCCCTCAGCAGTGAAACCACGGAGTCCTAACCACTGGACCATCCGGGAATTCCCAAGAGCCATCTCATCTCTCTCTCTCTTTTTTTCCTAAGACTATCTCTTTATTAAGCAATTTCTTTCTTCTAACTACCAGGAGCTGTATTGCTGGTAATTTTAATTTAAAAATTAATTTTTAGTGGAGTATAGTTGATTTCCAATGTTGTGTTAGTTTCTGCTGCACAGCAAAGTACGTCAGTTACACATATATCCACTATTAGAGTCTATTCTCATGTAGGTTAGCACAGAGCATTGAGTTCCCTGTGCTACAAATTAGGTTCTTATTAATCTACTTTATATGTAATGCTCTTCCATTTTGCTTCCCCACCAGATACCCTAATAGAAATGACAACCTAAAAAATCAGTAAGTTTAAATATAGTTTGAAATAAGATATTTAAAAAACTGCATTAAACCAGAATCCATAAGCCAATAATCATTATAAAACACAGACACATTAGACTTTCCTGGTGGTCCAGTGGTTAGGACTCCATGCTTCCAAGCAGGAGGTGCAGATTCGATTCCCGGTCAGGGAACTGAGAACCCACATGCCCTGGCGAGGCCAAAAAAATAAAAAAATAAAAATACCTTCCTCCCACCTATAAACATACAAATTCAGAGAACCACTTCAAACCACTTCAAATTCTGTGAACTTACTTCAAAAAGAAAAAAAAAAACAAAAAACAATTAAACGCCTTCATGACACTCAAAGCCCAGACCTTCGGAGGAGGTACACGGAGGTAGAGCCGCTGTGGTACCTGGGCTGTCTAAGGCAGAAAGGCTTATCCTCACTGCAGAGATGGGGGTTCTGGCTAGTGATTAGAAACCAAAGATGAGGGTAGAATGGTTAAAGAGAATTACAGATGAAATGATCAGACATGGCTTGGCCAATCCCTCAAGAAATCACAGAGCCTAAGAATGTTGTTGCTTTGATGTTCAGAGGGAAGAAGTTGATAAAGGAGATTGAAAACCCTGCCACAAATGCAAAGGAAAGAATCTAATTAGGATTATTTGACAACAGTGATGACCATGTCAGTCAGAGAATTTAAAAAAAGGCAGCAAGGATCTGTATTTCATTTTTGTTAAAAAGAAACACACACACACAACTCTGCCCCACCGATGGCCACGCACAGCACCGTCTGAGCAGCAGGTGTCTGGCAGGCGCAGGCCAAGGCTCCTGGCTCATACTTCTCAGCGCTGGGAAACAGGAAGGTGCCTTAGAGGCAACCCGACTGCCTTGATCTCAAGCCCAGGACCCTCCAGGCCTGGAGTGTAGATGAGATTTTCTCACAGGAGAGCAGGAGCTCTCACACTTGAATTGTGACAAAGTCTCTATGTTCCTGGATGCTCTTTTTCTGGTGGGTCCACGCCGTGTAGCCTGTGGAATCTTAGTTCCCCAACCAGGGATCAAATCCGTGCCCTGCTGTCGTGGAAGCATGGGGTGTTAACCACTGGACCGCCAGGGAAGTCCCAATCAATGTCTACTTTAGATGCTTGAATAAAGTAGTACTTTTATAAAAGGCAAAACTAAACATTTACAGAACTGTTCCTCAGGATATGACCTCACAGTTCTAGGTGTTGCATGTTACAAACAAAGGCCACTGAAAGGGAAAGGAAGGCATTTTGGAAATTGTAACTATGTACATAAAGGAAGAATGTAAAAACAACTGTCCTGATGTTATACAGAGTACCCATGGTCTTGGATAAAATTTCCAGCATCAGCATCATAAAAAGATTCAAAGAACGCTGCATGTTACTCAATTTTCATAAAAGAAAAGATGATGTGCTTTAGAAAATTTTGGAGTGACATTGACATTAATATTGAAGAGGCATCTGAAGAGTTTAAATAAGACTCATGTTCTCTGGAAATGGTGCAGTCGTTTGGGAAAATATTTTAAATTCAAAGCAGATTTATCCTGTTGACCAAACTCCTTTTCATGTGGGCCTTTTCACTGAGGACTCAGCTTGTTTTGGGAGCTAGTATGTGATAATGTGCCCCCTCAGACCCAGAACACAGAGTCCAGAGTTTCTGCTTCCTCACGCACAGCATGGCAAATGTCGTTTCCAATAACCCTCGAAGCGCAACAAGTGAAAAAAAGTTTCACTACCAAACACAAAAAAATTAGCAAATTAAGAAACTTTTTTGCTTTCCCTAAGATAATTTACATTCCACTGGGGAAGTCAGAGAGGCAATATGCACCACAGACTCACGGAAACCCTCCAAACAAAACAAACACACAGGGTGAGTCACACTTACTTCAGAGATCCTGACAGCTTGGGCTGCTGAAGAAGTTTATCTGCGTGATTCAGAGCCACAAGGTTATCACCCAAAGCCAGAGCCACGTAGGCACTGCAGGCCAGTATGGAGCATCTGGAACACAAAGGGCGAGGGCTGAGGAGACCTGAGTCACAGGGCGGCAAGGGTGACGTCTGTTACACAGGAAAGGACGGCCTGGATTGCCAGCTGTGGCGATCTGGACACCAGGCAAGGAGCGGGGAAGCCACAGTGCTAACGGTAACAATTAGAAGGATGTACAAACCACCACCTGAGGCTCAGCTTAGCTGTTTACCTAAATCATCTTTAGCTTCCATCCCATCTCCCACAAAATAACCCTCTGGAGTCAACAATATATGCTTAGCCGGTAAAAAAAAAAAAAAAGTCGTTAACTGCCTAGTGGGAACTTACTCCCATAGAACATTTCTTTTAATACCCTAGAAATAAAGCTATGAAGCACATTTGCAACTCTGCTAAGAAACACAATTAACTTACCGAGAAATCCATTTTTTTGGATGTAAAAAAAATCCATTTTTTACAGTAAGCTCAGCTTACTGTAAAGTGTTCTTCTCTGAAAGTATTAAGAGGTCTATAGCTTTTGCTAAGCCACAGTATCAACAGTAACTAAAAGAATTTCATTCACATAGGTACTATTATCCTAAATGAATATTCAAGGCTAAAAAAAAAAACCAGGATGAAGAAATGTGAAGATAAAAAATGTAAGTTACACTGATTTTGCTAGGTTGGGCTGGAAACGTAAACTTCTGTTTGGTTTTCTACTTAACGGGCAGCTCATTTAAAACGAGTCTAGCTAAAGACTTGGCACTAATAGATCATTTGAATGGTAAACAACCGCTCCACAAAGCAATCTTAAAATAAACCCCTGTCAAATAGAAATGAGGTCTGAATGGCCAGCCACAAATGACCTGACATCAGATGCAGGGTTTTGAGTTATGTTTACAAATTACAATACATATGTATATCATGGAGTGCACTCCGGTTGTAATTTCAGTCTGGGAAGAATGTGACCATCCTAGCAACACAGTTTTCTAATACTCTGAAATTCTCTGACTAGAAAGGCCCCTCTGCTAAAACCACAGGCGGGCAAATTCAGAAGCAGCCTGTGTCTTCCTCACTGCCTCACTCCCGGGTGCTAGAACCTTAGAAAATTGTCCACTAAAGGAAAAGTAGCCCCTCAACCCCTGACGACGCAGAATGGTGGACTGGCACGAGGAAACGGAGATCTATGGCCTGAGGCCGTGAGGATAAGGGCTAAAAGACTGCCGAGTGTGGATCCTTGCTTTATGAAACTCAGATCCAGAGTGACTAAATATATTCTCTAGCTCGGAGTATACGACCAGGGTCAGGACTAACAGGCAGCACCGTGGACGTCCCATCCACGGTTCTTCCCACAGTGTCACACTGCTTCTTGGTCAGTTCACAAGACTGCCCTAAAATTAAGTATAAAGAATGGATTACATTATGATTTTCCAGTGCACACACAGCTATGCACTCACATGCAGCCTATCTCTGCATCATTTATTTCTGTTCTTTTACCTTCTGGCTGTGTCGTGTGGCACGAGGGGTCTTAGTTCCCCGACCAGGGACAGAACCTGCGGTCCCTGCACTGGGGGCGTGGAGCCTTATCGAGTGGGCTGCCGGGGAGTCCCATAGTCTGCCTTTTTAACCGGGAAGAAAATAGAACTTAACTGAAATGTTACGAGTTCAAATTCTGTTACTGCGCACCTAATTTAAAATCTGAACCCTGTTCATAGAAGAGAGTACTTAAGAGCAGAAAGCAGTGTCATTACCAAAGGGATTTCCCAGCAAGCCTACAGTCATGCTCATGTCTCCAACAGCGGTCTTCACTAACAAGGCCGTCCCGTGGCCACGGCGCCCAGGGGCGTCCTCTGTGATGGAAGACTCCAGGGCCCAAAGGAGGGAGGCACTGGCTGGTTATCTCCCATCTTCAGGAGCACTTCAATGGGGAGCTTTGTGTTGCGAGATCCGGGTGACTTCCTTTCCTCTTTTGGTTTATTTATAGTTTTATTTTTGAATGGCAATAAACATTCATTCCTCACTCAGATATGCACTGCTTATGAAGAAGAAGGATGACTTTTAAAGGCCGGGGTCTTGGGCTTCCCTGGTGGTTAAAAGTCTGCCTTGCAATGCAGGGGACACTGGTCTGATCCCTCGCCTGGGAAGATCCCACATGCCATGGGGCAACTAAGCCCGTGTGCCACAGCTACTGAAGCCTGCGTGCCCTGGAGCTTGGGCTCTGCGACGAGAGAAGTCCTCCCACAACTAGAGCACAGCCCCTGCTCACCGCAGCTAGAGAAAGCTCGTGCGCAGCATCGAAGGCCCAGAGCAGTCGGGAACAAATAAATAAATAACAAAAATAAAATCAAGGCCTAGGTCTCGAGAGGCCCTAGGCCACCATCAACTCATGGCCACTTGAATGACGGTCACAAAACTGAATATTCCTTTCCGTCTGTGAGTCTTGCCAAAGGCCAGGGCAAAACATAAGCTTAAAAGCAGAAGCTCGCCTTTTTTATCTCCTACACAAAGGTTGGAGCAATTTCTCAGTGTCTACGTAGGTGTTTAACAGGCCAGCACTAAGAGTCACTGCTTCCAACACCGCAGATCTACTTCTCCAGGCACCCAGACGCCCACCTGCCCCGGCGGCAGGCCACCTTGCTGATGAAGACTCCTCTCCGGCTCCCAGACACAGGCTCCAGGGCCAGAGTCTAGGACAGGCCTCGCCTCAGGCAGGCTTGCTGGGAAAAGCCTGCCCTGGCCTCTCCTGACAGTAGGGGGGCTATTACTGCTCCAGCCCACTGTCAAGCCCACTTTGGGTCCAGAAATCAGTCATGTACGATTTGCAGCAGGATTCTGCTTCCCAAACTATAATTATGTACGAGGTAAAAACTGGTTTTCCTCAGTTTTTACCTTTTTCCCCATGAGACACCATGTCAAATTAGAACAGGGTAAAAGATTCTACTATTAAAGCAAGCTCCCTATTAAAAAATACTTGAATACGTGCACGCAAAACTCTCTGCTCAAGAGTCATCGCCTTAAAGTACGTTTCCTCGCATGAAACTAAAGCTGACATTCTACTCCTCTTCTCAGATGGAGTGCCTCCCCATCCACCCTAAGGCATCTCTTACCACCCTCTCGCTCACCCTCTATTTCCTCTTGGGAAACAACACTCCACACTGCGTAATTCCTGTAAACTGGTCACACCAGAAACAGGCTTGGCTCTGGAGAAACCGCTTCACTTCTGATAGCTGCTACTTAAAATACTGACCCACCCCCCAACCGCCCGCCTCAACCTGCCCCACCACTTCCTCGAGTCACTGTCCAATCTGCTTGACCAACTGCTCAGTGGATCTGACAGGTCATCAGACCAGAAGAACTCTACCTCAGGGGAAGGGACACGCTTGCTTCACCCGCCCTGCTGTGCACCCCTCCACCGTGGGGGATCCCACACACCCCTGCCTGCCCCTCCACACGCTGGAGGAGCTGGCTCTAGACCCACAGAATGCCAACCCCTGGTAAAGAACAGAACAAAAAAGAACAAAGAAAGGAGAGAAATGGGGAAAATTTTTTCCTTAAAGGACCAAACTACAGCAACAAGCCATCTAAGAGTGAGCATTAAAACGCGTCAAGCCATATATTCTGTGGGTGAAATGAACCCAAACCAAGTGCCTGGAACAGCAAAGTCAGTTCATGACTCTTTGTGACCCCACGGACTGCAGCACGCCAGGCCTCCCTGTCCATCACCAACTCCCGGACTTTACTCAAACTCATGTCCATCGAGTCGGTGATGCCATCCAACCATCTCATCCTCTGTCGTCCCCTTCTCCTCCTGCCTTCAATCTTTCCCAGCACCAGGGTCTTTTCCAATGAGTCAGTTCCTCGCACCAGGTGGCCAAAAAGTATTGGGAGTTTCAGCTTCAGCATCAGTCCTTCCAGTGAATATTGAAGACTGATTTCCTTCAGGATGGACTGGCTGGATCTCTTTGCTGTCCAAGGGACTCTCCAGAGTCTTCTCCAACAACATAGTTCCAAAGCATCAATTCTTTGGCACTCAGCTTTCTTTACAATCCAATTCTCACATCCATCCATGACTAGGAAAAACCATAGCTTTGACTAGATGGACCTTTGCTGGCAAACAGCTCAACCCATATCAAAAGAGGCTACACTGGGGGTAAGCCCAGTCAGTTACCATTTGTCAAAGGTAAATAAATTCACAAAGTGACCCCATGACACACATTATTTGAAAAACTGGCTCAAAATATCCTATAAACAATTTCTTCTGACAAATTGAATATGGTACTGGATTAAAAAGATTTTTTTAACGTACATTTCAAACTGTTTCCATTTATCTACAGAAATCTAGAAAATGTTAAGCTTGTTAACTCCAGCTCTTAAGATTTAAAGCTTCATGTTTTCTGTAAACACTTCTCTTTCTAATAACTGTTCTGTTACTAAGAGCCTTACTGATAATAAACACAGCCCAAACCCAATACCGAGAGAGGACCAGCTCAAAAAAGCTGAGCAAGTTTTCCTCTTCAACCAAATCTAGCAACTCAAGGAATCCAGTTCTACCCCAGGCAGCAAATAAAATGCAACCGCCACAGACACAGCGTCTTATGCATGGGCAGGACCGTAAGATCACTCAATTCGACTTGACAGAAGAGGAAAGAAAGGCCCGAATGGGTTAAACGATTTGTCCAATGTCAGCAGGAGCCTTGCGGGGTTTCTCCAGAGTGGGAGACCACTGAAGAATTATCCCAGCCCTGGCTTGTGATTAATCTCACCACCGTTCATCTAAACGGGGTCCTGGGACTCAGATGGGAATCCTGCTATGTGAAGACAAGCTGCTGATAAGATGAAGGATGGATCCCACGGCAGGTTCCCTTTTCTGGAAGAGGTTCCTAGATGAACATGTTTCCGTAGGATCAGACCCGGTTAAAAGAGTGAATCGGGGCTGAGTCCCTAACAAGAACAATATGAGAGTCAGGAGATTATTAGCCACAGTATTGTTTTAGGTATGTCTCTCCAACTACAATAGAAGTACTTGGCTAAGACCAAAAGAAACAGGATTCCTTAAGTGCACTAAGACTGCCTGTGACATTTACGTTATCCACCTTTCGTTTGGCTCATCTTCTTTTATAAACACTGGGCCATGGGAGGTCCCTTTTAAGTGAATGGGAAATAATTCACTGGGTGTCACATCAGAAGTCTATAAGAACCAATTAAGGTTCCATAATTTATACTTGTGGAATAACCGGGCCGAGTTAAATTTGGTCTGAACATTTCCTTTTATCCATTTTGAGCAGCCTCTTACTAGAAAAAAAAAAGAAAGAAAGAAATATTGAAATTAACTGTGTCAGCAAAAAAAAAAGAGACAAATTTGAAATTTTGTTTTTATTTTGTATGTTCTGATTTTCTCATACAGACACTTCCCATATTGGCCCCAACATTATTTCTTGCCCTTTCCTAGAGTTCTGTTATACTCTTTTCCAGGTTCTAGAGAAGTCTCTAATTTATCGTTAGAAATTAAAAGTTCGCTAATATCACAACCTCAGAATGAATAACAAAGATGTCCTGTAACATGCAACATATAAGACTTTGTACACACCCATAACAGTTATTAAAATACCATGCAACAATGAAACATTAGTGTGACTAACCTGATGCACGTCTTTACTATTAATAAGATGTGCTTAGTCGCTTAGTCGTGTCCGACTCTTTGCGACGCTATGGACTGTAGTCCGTCAGGCTCCCCTGTCCATGGGATTCTCCAGGCAAGAATACTGGAGTGGGCTGCCATGCCCTCCTCCAGAGGATCTTCCCAACCCAGGTCTCCCACACTGCAGGCGGATTCTCTACTGTCCGAGCTACCAGGGAAGCCCGTTAATAGGACACTTCTATGCAAAAGGATTAATATGTTGAGCCCTTACCTCGTATCATATACAAATATTAACTCAAAATGGATCAAAGACCTAAATGTAGTGCTGAATAAAATTATTTAACTCTTAGATGAAAACACAGGGGTAAATCTCATGACCTTGGATTTGGCAGAGGATTCTTCAATATGACACGAGAAGTACAGTCAATAAAAGAATAAAACATAAACTGAACTTTATCAAAGCCAAAAATATTTGAGATTCAAAAACACCTGCAAAAAACCTGAAAAGACAACAGACAGAATCGGAGAAAATATTTACAAGTCATGTATCTGATAAGGACCCTGGACCTAGAATATATAAGTAACTCTTACAACTCAATAATAAAAAAGACAACTAACCCCTCTAAAAAATAGACAAAGGATTTCAATAAACATTTCTCTAAAGAAAAAGATACAAGTGTCCAATAAGCACATGAAAGATGCTCAACATCATTAGGCTTCAGTTCAGTTTAGCTGCTCAGTCGTGTCCGACTCTTTGCGACCCCATGAATCGCAGCACAGGGAAATACAGATCAAAGCCATAGTGAGATCCCACTTCATACCCACTACAATGTATTAATATAATAAAAAAGATGAATAACAAGTGTTGGTGTGGATGTGAAGAAATTGCAGCTCTCATATGCTGCTGGTCGGATTGTTAATGCTACAGCCACTTTACAAAACAGTCTGGTAATTTCTTAAACAATTAAATAGTTACCATGGGGCCCAGCAATTCCACTTCTAGGTAGAAAAAGAGACAACATGTCTACACAAAGACTTGTACATGAATGTTTAGAGCAGCATTATTCCTAGTAGCCTAAAGATGAAAACCATCCAAAATGAATGAATAAACTAAATGTGGTATATCAATACAACAAATACTATTCAGAAATAAAAATGAATCTAATACTGATACAGGCTACAACTTGAATGAACCTTGAAAACATTACTGTAAGTGAAAGAAGCCGGTCATAAAACCCACATGTTACATAATCCCATTCACAGCAAAGTGCAAAGTAGGCGATCTAGAGAGCCAGAGAGTGGACTGGTTAAGGCTGGGGAGGAGACGGAAGAGAAAGGGGCTACAGCCAAAGGGCGCAGGGTTCTGAAACTGACTGCGGTGGTGACTGCACAATGCTGTGAATAAACTAACAATCACGGGATGGCACACTTTACACGCGTGAATTGTACGGTACGTGGATCATATCTCAATACAGCTGTTTTAAAAATATGTGATCAGTTAACTTGTTGTTTAATTGCTAAGTCTTGTCCGACTCTCTTTGCGACTCCATGGACTGTAGCCTCCCAGGCTCCCCCACCCATGGGATTCTCCAGGCAAGAACAGTGGAGGGGCTTGCCATTTCCTTCTCCAGAGGGTCTTCCTGACCCAGGGATGGAACCCGCGACTCCTGCACTGCAGGCAGGTTCTTTACTGCTGAGCCAGATTATCAGTGATAGTCAACAAATGTTTGACTTAAAAAAAGTCAACCCTTATAATAGGTGTGTATAGTGTGTACGAAAATCATTATCTCCCAAATGCACGTGGCAACATTAATATTTAAATCAAAGCATATGGCCAAAATATCAACCCTGTACATGTCTTTGCACTCTAAGAGTCATTTGGGAGTTAGGCCTTTAAAGATGAATTTTTCTGATGAGACACTCGGCTAAATTTTGTGGCATGTGAGAAAGCTGGCAAAGGAAGAGTATCACACACTGGTAAAAACCAGGCATCAAAAAATACAAACACTTCAGATGGCTCTAAAACCTTAGAGGCAGCACTGTCCAAGAGAAATGCCATCAGGGCCGTGAGTGTAATTCTGTATTTTCCAGCAGACACAGTAAAAACAACAACAGTGGAATTAATTTCAATATTTTAAAATTAACCCAATACATCTAAAATGTCATTTCAACATAATCAATACAAAACATTACTGACATATATTACAGTTTTAGAAGCCTTGAAATCAGCGTGTATCATACATCTGTGTGTGCCTTTCACCAGCCATGTCCCATGTGCTCAGGGCCCAGTGACCAGTGATCGATTTCAGATACTGAGGCTTTAGGGTCTAAGGAATACACGTAAAATACAAGGAGAGTTTTTTTGTTGCTGTTAAAACACCAAGTTTTCCACATGTCACCCTATGAGTGATATGTCAGAGAAACTGACCATTTATGAATCATTAATGGTTAATTGTATTTCCCCAAAGAATATATTTAGAGTTATATGAATTCTGAACATTTTCAAAATTTCTTGAATCATCTGAAGTTAGGTATGATGTTTATATCATCTTAAAATACATCATCTTAAATGTACAGTTTGGTAAGTTTGTAACTGCCAGTCCAATTAAGATACAGAATATTTCTTTCATCCCAGAAAGATTCCTTCTAGTCAGTTCCCCAAACATTGTTCTCATTTCTATGAACATAAGTTAGGATAGCTTCTGCCTGTTGTACAAATGGTATAAACAGAATCACACAGCATGTACCTTATACTGAGTAAAAGGAGAAACAAAACATTCTGAGATTTGCATCATGCTGACTAGTGTATCAGCAGCTTGTTCTTTTTTACAGCTGAGTAGTATTCCAATATACAGAGTGGCCTGTAATTTATTATATTACTTAAAATTAAAAAAAAAATTAATTTGGCTTCATTCGATCTTACCTAGGGCGTGTGGGATCTTTAGTTTCGGCATACAGGACCTAGTTCCCTGACCAGAGAATCAAACTCAGGCTCCCTGCATTGGGAGTGTGGAGTCTTAGCCACTGGACCACCAGGGAAGTCCCAATTTATGTTAAAAAGAATTTTTGGTTGCACTGAGTGGCATGTGGGATCTTAGTTCCCCGGCCAGGGATCACACACTTGCCTCTTGCGATGGAAGCCTGGAGTCCTAACCACCGGACCACTAGGGAATTCCTAGCCAGCAATGTAGTCAAGCCCATCTCCCACTGATACATGCCTAAGCTATTATTTCTACTTTTTGTCTATCTAAAGTAAAGCTGCTTTAAAATTCTTATGCGGACAGATTTTCATTTCTCTCAGACAAAAACTGAGAAATAGAATCACCTTTCATTTCAATAATGTAAGTCAGAACACTTCCTTAACTCAAGGCTGGAGCGAGACTGGGTATGTGTGTCTGCGCATGTGTTTTCTTAATCATATGAAACCAACAGCTTTGCTTTGGGTGGTTCAGGAAATAAAGGAATATTCTTACAGTGTCATCATATGCATGCCTTCTTGACCCAGTGTATCAGTATCTCTAAATGCATCTAAGCCTCATGATTAAACTATTAGTTTCTGAGACTTCTTCCTGCTTGGGGGACAAATTTCTGTTTTAATTTTGAGAATATTTTTTTCTGAAAGCTACCTTGATTTTAACACAGAATCTCACAATTGCTTCAGGTATCCTATGCCTTCTGAAAACATACCTGTAACTTGGTTAGAATGATTTTTTTGGAAACCATCTTCATTCATGTACAAACGAGGGGAAAAAAAAAGGAAACTAGACAAGAAGCTCGGTCTGAATCCACGCAGTTAAGAAGTGGTCATTAGAACAGTCATGATAATTTACTGCACATTAGTTATGCTGGAAAAGAGGAAATGAGGTTTTACATTGGTGTCTTGGGTATTAGAGCACAGAGGGGTCAAATATAATAGTCCATAAAAACTAAACTATGCACTCCTCATACCCGTTTCCAATCACATAAACGAATTCAGGTCAGAAACAGATAAAATCCCTGACAATTCCAGGATCTCAACGGAGAACCAATGTGCAGAAGACAGCTGGCTCCTGCCACAGAACTGCCCTCGAACACACCCAACTACGCTGGGAGCTTTTATAGCTTCAAAAATTACAACACAAATCTTTCACGACTCCTTCCCCCACACCATTTGTCTCCACATAACAGTTACTACTGTCCCGCCCAGTGGTTCTTTTTATAAATCTACCCTAAGGCTCCTTCCATCTTGTTCCATTTCCCTTCTCCCATCTGCTCCATAAGAAAAAAGGTTAGTTATGTATCAGCAAACCCATCTTACCTCACTTTATGATGACGGAATTCCCTATGGAGACCCTCTGTCCCGTTCCACAAAAATAGGGAAGTGATTTTTTTTCTCTCTGAAAACCACCAATCCTCCTGCTAGAATGTGCGGAAAGCAAACAGCTGGGAAAGGCACAACACTCTGAGGATGAATGCCACCCTACACATACCCTTCTGTCTTTTAGTGCCACTTACAGAAGGTAAATTTAAATCACACAACTCTGTAGCTGTTCAACCAGTGTGGAATCAGAAACGTCTTAAGTTACATGCACACACAAAGCAATCCTAAGATTAGCACTCATTCAAATAAATTTGTAAAAATTAAATCCAACTTAAATATTGCTGCAAATACCTTCATCATTAAGGATTCCCTGGAGCTGTGTGCAATGATAGTCACTGCAGCATTATTTATAACAGCAAAGACTGACAACATTGTAACTAAATATAAATCAACCTTAAATAGTCATATTCATATAATGCAATAGTATGCGTCCATATAATGCAATTGTATGCACCCATTAGAAACAATGAAACTGAGCTCTGTACTGATACAATCTCTACAGACGCATTGTAATGCAAAAAGTAAAGTACAGGGCAGTGTGGAAGGCTATGGCTGTAGTGTAAAAATCCATATATATATACATATATATATATACATATATACATATATATATATACATATATATATATATATGCTGGGATGGTAATGAGAAATCTCACTGGAAGGACACAGAGGAAGCTGGGCAGCTGCCACCCAACAGGGAAGAAAGCAGCCTGAGAGGCCAAGATTCACTTTACACTGCAGAGCCTCTACCGTACTTGGACTCTTCACCCTACAGAGTAACCTGCTAAAGACAGAGGAGCCCCGAGGTGCATGTGAAATGTGCTGGCCCCACAAACAGAGACGTCTGTAGCAAACAGCAGGCGTGCTGGGGGAAACTGTACATTTTCGGGGCAAATTTAAAAGTGTTTTCCAAATACAGCCTTGGCTGAAATTTACAATCCACCCCTTTACATCAGCTCACTTTATACCAAACCTAGATTAGCTTTACTTAATTTGCTTTGTTTTTTCACATTTCCACTCAGGACAAAAATCCAATATAGTGAGTTTATTTTAGGTATATGGTTGGAATTTGATTTTTTTAAAATTTCATTTTATTTTACTCCACAGCTGTAGTCTTTTGTATATTTTGTCATTGTTTCACCAGTAATTTGTCATAGTATTTTTTATTTTCTTGCTATCTTCTGACTCATACAAGAAATAAGAATTCAAGAAAATTTAAATAAAACCTTGGGAAAAAACATTTAATTACCTTTAAGTTAAAAAAAAAAAATCAAAAACCAAAAACGCTGCTTTTAAAATCTTAAACGACCAACTTATTTCTAACTAAATTTGAGAGCTTAGATTTTCCTCATATAATCAGAAGATTAATGCTTTCTTCCTAAAAATAAGATACAGTGGGAATTTACACATATATATAACCCAGGAAAGAGAGGGTATATTACTGCAAAGTGGGAATTTGACAGAATAAAGAGATAAAAAGCTGTTGTTTGGACTTCCTTGGTGGTTCAGTGATTGCGAATCTGCCAGCTAAGGCAGGGAACATGGGTTCGATCCCTGGTCTGGGCGACTTAGCCTGTCCGCCACGACTACTGAGCCTGTGCTCCACAAGAGAAGCCCACACACCACAACTAGCCCGAGCTCTCTGCTCGCTGCAACCAGGGAAGGCCCAGGGCAGCGACAAGGACCCAGCACAGACCAAAAAGAAAAAAAGCTGTGGCTCTGTTGAACAGGGTGCCTGCAGCCCTAAGCTCGCTGACAGCGATGCATGCCATCAACACACTGATCTGATGACCAGGAAAGGGCACATGGCCAGTCTTTCCTCAAAAGAGAGTCATTAAGATTAATGGAGTAACTTGTTTTAAAAGTTGGAAGAAACAGATATTCCAGTAACAAAGTAAAAATCATCAGATATCCTACCACTATGAAGGTTCTGACATAGATCCCTCCAGACTTTTTTCATGCAGACACATATATATATTATTTTACAAAAATGTAACTGTAAACTATTTAGACACAAATCTTTATAGCTCTGTCCAAAGCTTTATTTGGAAAGGTAAATGAAACTAATCAAATGTACTGTGAAAAATTACATGAAACATGGAGACAGCCTTACATTATTAAGCTTATATAAAATAAATTCCAGATGAAGCAAAAATTTAGATTGGTGGCTATGACTGTAACAAAAAGTGCTAGAAACATGTGGTTAAATCATTCTTTAAATATTGGAGGCAAGAAGGCCTTTCTAAACATCGCACAAAGTGGAAAGAAAAAGTAAAGAAGATTGATAAATACGATACTTAATAAATGAAACTGTTTTATAACTAATACCAGAAACAGTGTTATAACACAAATGATAAAGGTCAATTTCCTTAATAACACAGTAAATCCTACCAACAGGAGGTTCACAGTAAAAGTAATACAGGTGATCAATAAATTTTGGCATCAGATTGAGCACTTTGGATTGAAAGAAATGTAAAATTTTAACGTGAAGTCATTCCCCACTTATTAGGGTGATCAAATTATCACCAGAAGAAAGGACACGCCCCAAATCCCACCACCTGGTAACTAGCCTACTAAGTAATGCCGTTTTCTCCTAAGTGTTTGCCATCTGCTACCAAGAGCAGTGCCTTTTCATTTACCTGATTCCCCTGCAGCTAGCACTAGATCAGCACTAATGTTTGTTGGAAAGAATGTGATTAAATGAAATGCTTTCCAAAAATTTACAATGCTACCCGCAATATATAAATGTCTCAACTGTACTCTTGTCACTTTTTGCAACTTAGTAGGTGAAAACATAAGCAATGATGGCTCTTTCTTTCCATTTTAATTTGCAGTCCTATTATTGAAATCATTCTTAAAGAGATGCTGAACCATTAACTCTATTTCCAAAACATGAAAAGACGATGGTCAAAGTATCCCAAGAAAGATAAATCTATAGATTTAAGAAAGGCAGCTAACACCAAGGGAGGTTAAAAACAAAGAAAACCCCACTTAGATTCATCATAGTCTAACTGCTGAATGAAATACAGACAATCCACGGTGACAGAAAAATGGCACCTATAACACAATGGCTGAGGTCAGACACTGGAGGCCAGAAGATGACACGGCGACGTCTTGAAAAAGCTGACTGAAAACAGAACAAGACCTAAAACACTTTTATTCAATGAAAACATCCCCCAAGAATGAAGAGGAAATGAAGACAACTTTAGATTTAAAAAGGAAAACAAAACGACATAAAACCTTAGGAAAAACTGATGGGAGATCTTCAGATTGAAGGGAAATGGTTTTCTATAAAAATTAGAATTATCAGGAAATGGTACTCATGTAGTTAGACATAAAAGACTGCTCTGTTTCTTTTAATGTATATACGACTGTTCAAAGCAAATATAATGGGGTTTATAAATCTACACAGGCAATAATATAACTTACCCAAACTGATAGAGATAGAAATAGAAAATCTGAATAGCACTTAGCTACTGAAGAACTTAAAGTCACTATTGAAACTTTCCCACAAAGACCCTAGCCCAGACGGTTTTACTGGTGAATTCTATCAATCGTCTGAGGAAGGAGCAACACCTATATTAGGTAAACGCTTTCAGAAAACAGAGGAAGCACTTCCCGACTCATTCATATGTTCAGCATAACCCTGAAACTAAAACCTAAACAAGACATCTACAGGAATGAAGAGCATGGACCACCTTTCCTTGTGAGCACGGGAGCAAACACTCCTCACAAAAAGATTCAATCCAAAAGTTTATTAAAAAGGTTAATACATCCTGCCTAGTAGGGTTACATCACAAGACTGAAAGGTTGGTTTAATATCTGACACTTAATCAATGCAATTCATAATATTAACAAAATAAACGACAAGTTTATGCTAGTTTTGTTTAGATACTCACTTTAAGTTTTCTAACTCCTGTTTTCTCAATGGGGAAGAAGGTGGAGCTGGAATGCATTTGTCTCCATCGTGGCTTTTACTGCTAAAATAAAGATAGAGTCCTAATTATGAAGAGCACAAATAATCAAATATATTGATAAACTTTCATCTCCCTATCCTCACTCTCATGCAATTCTTTTATGGAAAAAGTGTAAAAGAATCAAAATGAAAAATACTTAGTAATGCAGTATCATTAACACGTTAAAGCTGTAGCATAGGGACTTTTCTGGTGGTCCAGTGGTTAAGACTCTGTGTTTCCAATGCAGGGGACACAGGTTCGATTCCTGGTTGGGGAACTGGGATCCACACGCTCCACAGTGCAGCCAAGAAATTTAAAAAAAAAAAGCTATACCATGTATTAGCTTCTTTTCCCTACCGCTTTAAAAAATCTGTAACGGAAAACAGTATCTCTACTATACAAAGGAAACCCTTCCAGTATTTTTACAAATTTCTCATTCTTCTAGTTGTCTTTTACCAACTATAGTAAAGCATAACCCCTTGATGGAGGGAAAAAAATTCCACAATTTTTGTTATTTTTTATAATAAACGTTATATTTTTAGCATCTTACAAAAGATGCTAAGATGGAAGACTCGAGTTTAAAGGTGCCATATCGTTTCTTGGCCTTTTGGCTAAGATCAAGTGGTGGCTCAGACGGAAAGCATCTGTCAACAATGTGGGAGACCTGGGTTCGATCCCTGGGTCAGGAAGTTCCCCGGAGAAGGAAATGGCAACCCACTCCAGTACTTTTGCCTGGAAAATCCCATGGACGGAGGAGCCTGATGTCCATGGGGTCAAAAAGAGTTGGACACGACTGAGTGACTTCATTTTTCTTTTCTTTTTTTCTTTTATGTATAAAAGAGCTCTTTACATATAATAGTGTTTGTTTTATTATGAGATAAAATTCTCCCAATTTTTGAGCACTCCGTGCTTAGTCAGTCAGTCATGTCTGACTCTTTGCAACCCCATGGACTGTAGCCCGCCACGCTTCTGTGTCCATGGAATTTTCCAGGCAAGAATACTGGAGTGGGTAGCCATTCCATACTCCAGGGGATCTTCCCAGATTGAGCCTGTGTTGATTCTTTACCACTGAGTCACCTGGGAAGCCCCCCAGTTTCTATAGATTGGCATAATATTTAATGTAGAAAATCAGAAATATACAGAAATATCCTGAAGGTCTGTGGTTTATAGTATGTTAAGAGAAAAGGCAGAAAATAAGAAGAAAAGAAAAGTTTTAGGGATCTAAGTATTCATTTTAATAAAGGTTTTTTTTAAAAAAAGCCATATCTAATAGCAACAGGATTTCTCGTAATGATTCCTCATGGCAGCGAAAAGCTTTTTACTTTTCTCTTTCAACAGTCTCTCCTCACTTAGCCTTCACCTTATTTTTCTCTTGTAGAAAAAAAAAAAATATATATATATATGTATTTGGCCATGATGCGTGGCTTATGGGATCTCAGTTCCCCAACCATAGACTAAACTCAGGCCTCTACAGTGAAAGCGTGGAATCCACTAGACCGCCAGGCAATTTCCCAGAAATACTTACACATTCATACTTCAAAACTGGAAATTCTGGCTGCAGATTTTGGGAACTCATCTACGGGACAGAAGCTGACTAATGAAGCCCCACGGACCTGGCCGAGGGAGGTCAGAGCGGTCGGAATACCTGCAAGCATCGCCGCTTTCACTGCTCTCCGCGTTGCCACCTAACTGGTTACTGTTTTTAGATCCATTTTCCTGCTTCGGATCTTGCTGGTCTTCAGGTAACAGCAGCAGGGCATTTCGGAGACAAATGGCTGCAAACTCCATACTGGCTACAGGAATGGCTGAAGACTGTCCATCACTGAAAAGAACAAACCCAAGTCAGCTAACAAAACGACAATCATAAGTAAGACTTCCCTATTATCAGGAATAAAACCAATGCAACTAAATAATGAAGGCTCTGCCCTCGGACAGGTAGAAATGGTAATACAAGCAGTTATAAGAGAATGCTGAAGAATCCAAAGCCTAAATATCATACAGGCATACCTTGGGGACACCATGGGTTCAGTTCCAGACCACCACAGTAAAGACAGTGTCACAATAAAATAAGTCACACAAAAATTTTTTGGTTTCCCACTGGATATATAAGGAATGCCTACACTATGCCGTGGTCTATTTAAGTTTGCAACATCATGTCTAAAAAAAAAGCCAATATACAATCTTAAGAAGTATTAATTATTAAATGCTAACTATCATGACCCTTTAGTGAGTCAAAATCTTGTTGCAAAAGTACCATCAATGATCACTGATCACCATAACAAATAATGATGAAAAAGTTTGAGGAAGTGCAAATAATGATGAAAAAGTCTGAGAACGTGCCAAGAATTACCAAAACGTGACACAGAGATTACAAAGTGAATAGCTATTATTGGAAAAATGGCACCAACAGACTGGCTCCACTTAGGGCTGTCACAAGCCTTCAATCTGTAAGATAAAACAAAAAAGCAACATCTGCAACGTGCAACACAGAAATAGCCGAGAGCAGTAAAGGGAGGTATGTCTGTATACATGATGTGAAAAGTGTAAACAAAAGATTGCAAGTATATACACTATGCGTGACGTTGTTTCTACTGGAACAGGACCTCGGGAACAAACTGATGGATACCTGCAATGTCAGTGTTAATCTAACAAAGGAGTTACAGACAATAAGAACTGTAGTGAAGGCCAGGACAGATACAGTCAGAAAGGGAAAGAAGGGAAAAAGTAGATTTTCACATCTGAGCTTTGTTTTGGTTGATGTTTGCTTTTAAAAATATCTTACTTACAGTTGCCTTTGGAAAAAGTAATGTTACCGGTCCTATAACTTTGTTGAGATTTTATATAATTATCTGTTGGCTTTATATATTAAGCTGAATCAGCTTTATTAGGGAGAAAAAAGGGAAAAGGTGTAACAATTTTTAAATGGTAGAGAAGTGATGCTGTAACTTGTCTTTGAAAGAAATCTATATTACTCTTGAAATAAAGAGCAAATTATTGTGTGCCAGATACGTTTTTGAAACTTTGGGAAAACTTTTAAACGGCACTGAACAATTTTACTTTGGACAGAAGAGAAAAGCAGAAATTTTTTTAGAAAGCCTACTACTTTAGAAATAGTAGCAACTCCAAATTGGAATCTTTGTAAGAGATAAAGATGTTCATATTTAAAAGTTGTTCAATTGAAAAGCTGTTCTACATGAGATAGCTTTATATTACCTTTGTTGATATATATATAATAGTACTTTTTTCTCCTGCTGCTAAGTCGCTTCAGTCGTGTCCGACTCTGCGACCCCACAGACGGCGGCAGCCCACCGGGCTCCTCTGTCCCTGAGATTCTCCAGGCAAGAACACTGGAGTGGGTTGCCATTTCCTTCTCCAACTTTTTTCTCCTAGTACTAACGAATTAGCTTTTGGGATTATGAGAAAATAATAACTAAATGAAAAGCATCCATGATCAACTATATAACAAGGAAACAACAAGATGCCCTCTTCTGGACATTCTGGATAATGGCAGTGGACAGACCAGGGTTTCTTAGGGCAACAACCTCAACACCCATGGATCTAATAAGCCAAAATCACGTATGAAATAAGTTACCACTGACCTGTGTATAGCAGTCTATTTGTTGAGGCAGCAATAAAATCCAGTTACAAAGTGGCTCCTCCAATAAGATAATTTCCAAACATATTTTAAAATAAATAACACTATTATGAAATAGTATTAAACATATACGCTTTCTCTTTGCAAAATACTTACTTATAAACGGTATTCTGGATCGACTGTGAGGCCAGAACTATTTTACGGTGATAGCCTTGACCAACAATAGACTGTACAATTCCTTTTTTACTTGGAAGACCTTTTGTTTCTTGCTCAGAAGTCTACAAAACACAAATCATTTCTAATTAATTTAATGGAATTGTAAGACGAGGTATGAAAGAGAAGAGTACATGAGGCTAAAAGTCGGTGACACAGACCACACTTTACTAGTGTAAGCTCTGAGATAAATCTGAGGCAAAACAGCAATTCAGGAGTGACTCAAGGAACAAGGTGGTACTGTACAGCAGAGAACTACATTCAATATCCCACGGGAAACTATAATGGAAAAGAATATTAAGAAAGAAAGTATTTAAAAAGAAAAGAATGACTCAAGTGTTTATTCAGAAAGATTTTTGGACCAGTCTGTGCCCTAGGCACTATGCTGGATATGACGGGCATTTTCTTTCTTAAACAAAGTAAGAGCCACAGAATCACAGTGAATGAGAGAAGGGAAGCAGTTCTATTTCCTAAAACTCACATCTCTCCCTTCTTAACTGCAAGTATTAAATTACAGCGTCAAAAACATATACACAAACAAGCCACATATGTCAAAATTTATCGTAGGCACGATTCTTACCTTCCAGGAAATTAAAATCCTACAGCCCTGTAAACATTAAACTGAAAATAGTAAAAGCTACTAGCACATACAGAAATATCTTAGGATATTTCACTATGATACATAATCTCAATACAGGAGCCTGGTGGTGCCCACTTCCTTTATCGTCCCCCGCCTCATGCTACGTCTCTGATTTACCTGCATTTTATCAAGTTCTGCAGGTTCTCATACACAGGGACAGACTGGAAACAACTCACAGGAACTTGCAGAGATAAACTCGGCCCTGCGAAAGCCCACCTCTCAACGTGTTGTTTTTGTGCTCTCACTTCTCGCTCCCTAATACAACTTTCTCATGGTTCCACCTCCATATACGTGTGACTTTTAACAAAGCAAGGATTTACATGATTCTTCATTTAAGAAAGAATTACACGACATATAAAAAATACAATAAGAGTGACTGAGGGACTGGAACTAATTTTTTTTTATTGAGGTGGCAGCTAAGGAATTCTAGTGAAAAATCAAGACAGGGTAGCCGTTCTGAACCATGTTAGAAGGCCTTCTCTTCTGACCTCTTTTCCTGGCAGGGGTGATAAAAACTTTCAACAGCTTGCCCATACTCTCTTCCCTGATCCTTAAGGCTGTAGCAGCTGATCAGATGGCTAGATCTGGATGGGACTAAAAATCCACAAAACAGACCACAGATTCAATAGGACACCAACAGCCAGAGAGTGTGCCAGAACAGTCTTAAATATTATGTGATTAAAATATTCATAATTTTAGAGTGGTTTGGCAGTAACCACACTCAAGAAGTAATTTTCAGAACTCAGAAAAATAAATGGCACACACCCAGAAAAGTAAATGGTATGTGGTGATTTTTTAAGTACTCTTCTCTTAAATACTCTAATTGAGTCTATATTTTTTATTTAGTAAATATATTCTTATATATAGTATACATTGCTCAAACAAAAACCCTGCATCTGCCAAAAAAGGTCTGCAACAACACGCACTGATAATGACTCCTTGGTGTCACCAAGTTACTGCTTATTGATAAAGGAGTTTATTTTCGGAAAGTAAAACTTTGTCCAGCATCCCTTCTGTCCCGAGTAAATTAAAAGAAATGTTGAACAATTTTATTTGGAGTTTATAATTTCTCCTGTTGGGATTTTCCTCTCTCATGTTCCTCAAGAGTATTTTGGGGCTGATTTTACCTCAGGTTCTAGACGGAGGAGAAGTGCAAAGATAGATAACTATTTATGGCAAATTTCCTGTTAGTAGCACAGGATTATGAGTGTTCTGGTATCTACCAGGTTTTCACAACCAAATCATTTTTGCCATTTTTTAAAAAAATTACAAATTTACAATTTTCTAGAAGAAAACGGGGGGAGAAGGAAATGGCACCCCACTCCAGTACTCTTGCCTGGAAAATCCCATGGATGGAGGAGCCTGGTAGGCTGCAGTCCATGGGATCGTGAAGAATCGGACACGACTGAGCGACTTCACTTTGACTGTTCACTTTCATGCACTGGAGAAGGAAATGGCAACCCACTCCAGTGTTCTTGCCTAGAGAATCCTAGAGATGGGGGAGCCTGGTGGGCTGCCGTCTATGGGGTCGCACAGAGTCGGACACGACTGGAGCCACTTAGCAGCAGCAGCAGAAGAAAATGGGAGAGGAAATAAGTCATTTTAAAAGAAAATAATTAAACCTCACTAGAGCCTCAAGAATAAGCAATTTCTAGAGATCCTTTTGTTAGAAAAAACAACAAATTATACCTAGAATTATCACTTAATTACCCATTAAGAAAGCTATCTCTTGATACGAAGGAAAAGTACAATGAAATAACCCACTAAAGCCTTTCAAAGACAACATTCATCTCTTCCCCCAGTGGTGGCAAACTCAAATCAAACTGCTCGTATCAAGTGTGACAACTGCCAGGCAGACACACCTCTTTAATCCCTTTAGCTCCTGTAGCTGCTTTTCAGGAAGTGCTGTGCCCCATGGCAGACATGCCAGGCAAAACCTCTGGAAGCCATACCCCCTAGAGTCTAGCGAGGGCGGGGGTGGCTCGGAGACAGGGTGGTACAGACAGCTGGTGAATCTGATATGAGCTGTCTTTCCCCACCTCCCACCAACCCCTCCTCAACCTGAGATTCAAAAGGCTTTCGTCACACGCTGTTTGGCGATAATCTAGGCATGGACGCCAGTGTAAACTGGTCTATTTCTCATAACCACTGTGGACGGACACGTGTCAGAGAGAAAAAGCCTGGTAATCCACTAACTCCACCACATCTGAATCAGAAGTAAACCCGCGGGCATGGGAGGAAACCCAGCGTAACGCGGCTCTCTCCACACTCGCAGTGTTATCAGCAGTCCTCGGTTAATCACCCGGTACATGCAGCACTTTCACGCCAGCTGGCGGCGTGGCCCCTGCCCCGGCAGCTAGCAGACCACTGCCGCAACAGATACGACCTCCTGAATGGCTTCAACTTTTCAACGTGACTGCTGACATGTGGTCACTCTTACCAAGAGCCAGAAAGTGAAAACATGACTTCATGAAACTACATTTTGTCCAACGGATAAGGAACGGAAGACTATCTTTACAAATCCCCTGAGAGTCAGCAAGGGGAGGGGGGCGGCAAGTCGGGGTGGGGGTTCAAAAAGATAGACTCACTCCCTTATTGGCAGCAATGCAGCATTCAGCCAGCCGCAGCCAGAGGCGGGGGTTTGCGTGATAAACCTGAACCGCTTCAATCAGACACTCAAATGCAGCGAGCGGCCTTCCAATGTGAAGCAGCTGAATCCCACAGTTATACAGCAACTCATACCTCTTGTTGGTTAGTAATGTACACATAGGTCTTCCTGAAAATTTTTTGCCTGATGATAAAAAGCAGATGAGAACAAATCATTAGATTTAAAATAGCAGCTCCACTGAAAACATTTCTTCACTAAGTACTCAACCACGACCTTGTCTGACACCGAGGAGCCCAATCCTCAATCTGAAGGTGTAAACACCTCCCACCACAATGATATCTCCACCCCCGACCCAGCAAATCTCCTCCAGAGGCATCTCAGTTGTCTGTGCTCATGGAGCCAGAGATGTGTCTTCCCATGTGCCAGCTCCTCAGGCAACGATGTTCCAGGAAGGCAAAGACAGAGACAGGACCCTCTCTCACTCCAATGAATGTTACACTACCTCTCCACACTCTTAGCACCTGTAAGAAGATGCCCCTCCTCTTCCCTTCCAGTTCAGCTGGGCTTCCCTGGTGGCTCAGATGGTAAAGAATCCCCCTATGGTGCGTAAGACCTGGGTTTGATCCCTGGGTGGGGAAGATCCGCTGGAGGAGCGCATGGCAAGCTACCCCGGTATTCTTGCCTGGAGAATCCCGTGGACAGAGGAGCCTGGTGGACTAGAGTCCACGGGGTTGCAAAGAGTTGGACACGACTGAGTGACTAAGTCATTTTATCATCATGTATTTTCTTAACCAGAAGTATTCAGCTGATGTTAGGGTTTTAGGAAACAAAAATTTACTATACCTACAGTGACTAGTCTTCATTCACTTATCTAAGTTTCATTGTTGCTGTTCAGTCAGTAAGGTGTGTCTGACTCTTTGTGACCCCATGGACTGCAGCATGCTAGGGTTCCCTGGCCTTCACTACCTCCTGGGGTTTGTTCGAATTCCTATCTGTTGAGGTGGTGATGCTATCTATCTCCTCCTCTGCCTCCCTCTTCTCGTTTCTTTCGTAGGCCATAATAAAACGAGAGGAGGGATTCCCTGGCAGTCCAGTGGTTGGGACTTGGCGCTTTCACAGGTGGCGCCCAGGTTTGATCCCTGGTCGAGGAACTAAGATCCCACAAGCCGTGTGGTGTGGCCAAAAAAAAAGGACAGAGAGAGACTACGTGTGATTTTTTTGGATATATTTTTCATCAATTAAATAGTCTTTAAGTTAAGTGAATTAAGTGAAGTCGCTCAGTCGTGTCCGACCCTTTGCGACCCCTTGGACGGTAGCCCACCAGGCTCCTCCATCATGGGATTCTCAGGCAAGAATACTGGAGTGGGTTGCCATTTCCTTCTCCAGGGGATCTTCCCGACCCAGGGATCAAACCCAGGTCTCCCACATTACAGGCGGACACTCAAATAGTCTTTAAGCTACACAATTACCTGATTTTAAGGATTTCAGATCAAGGATCCATATACTAAGAATATAAAGGAATAAACTTCATAAATTTGCTTAAAGATTGTCAGGTGCTGCCAACAGTATCACATATGAAGCCCCCTGAAGAAAAAAAAAGGCTAGAATAAAACTAGTTTAGGGACTTCCCTGGTGGTCTAGTGGCTAAGATCTCACGCTCCCAAGGTAGGGGGGTCTGGGCTTGATCCCTGGTCAGGGAACTAGATCCTGCATGCCTCAACTGAAGAGATGCCTCGTGCTGCAAGGAAGAGATCCTGAGCGCTGCAAGTCAGACCTGGAGCAGCCAAAACAAATTGAAAAAAACCCCCAAAAAACCACCAACAAAGACACAAACTAGTTTGGCAGAATTAATAAACCTAGGAAAGTACTTTGCTTTATAACATTACCACATGAGATTACTGCTATTTCAAATCCATGAAAAAGTGAATGTAATTTAAACTTTTTTGATTATTATTCCTAACACCTTGCTACACAAAGTAGCAATATTTACTAAAAATCCAGAGGCAATTTCTGGGGTGGGATCATGTGTATGTAAGGACACATGATGTGCATTTTAACCAGATACTTGCTCTCTGAAATCATGCTTTCCTCAAGTAGTGAAACGCAAACCGGCGCCACCCGTGGGCTTACCTGGATCGGTGCTGCCTGCACTGAGCTGGGCACAGACGTTGTCATTCTCCTGTAGAGCCTTTTTAAAGTAGAAAATTCCCAAATTGTGCTTGCTCATGGCAAAATGGATACAACCAAGATTATTCCAGAACATGCACCGCAAGCATTCACCTGAGAAAAACATAAATTATCCACAAACAAACTTTACTGCTGATATACATCCTACAAGAATCAGGCTTTTGGGGCCTGAGTTAATTCTATCTTCAATGCCACTCAGACACTAGAAAACAGTTTACAAGGCATTCAAAATTTAGGAAAACATCTGAAAATTCTGTAAACTCCTTTCTCTTAAAATCTCTTATTAAAGGTGATAAATAAATAAATCTAGCATATTGATTTTTAGCATACTGATTTTGTTAGCCTGTTTATCTTTTTCTGACTTCATTTTGAGTAACTACAGGCAAATGATACAAAAATGCAGAAGTATTTATTAGTATCATGGTAAGTACGAACTGCATCCACACAACAGTTTTGGGAGGAAAGAAGCAAGTTATAGAAGCGATAGAAGTATATTAAAGAACACATAAATGGAACGTGTAAAATCCTGCTTTGTTTTGTTCAACTCTGTCTTCACTCTTCTTTCCAGTCACGCTCCTTTAAACATGATGATGGCAGAGCATCTTCCTTCCTGTGTGAGTTGGGCATTTCTATTTCTTATCCTGTACACTTGCCGCTTCCTAGTTCTTAATCCCTTTAAAAGAGCTGGTTATAGATGTTCTCCTGTTGGTTGCCTGCTAGTGTGTGTATTACAAAAACCTTCTGTCCCATGTGTCCCATGATCCCCCACTGCCAGCCTGACATGTGTCTTGTGAGCTGGTTAGAGAGAGAGAGAGTGTGTGTGTGTGTCCAATGATCCCCCCACTGCCAGCTTGACATGTGTCTTGTGAGCTGGTTAGTGTGTGTGTGTGTGCGCGCGCGCGCGCACGCGCTTATGTTTTTAATCATGAAAAGTTTCACATTTTTATGTGGTCAAACTTAGGCATCCTTTCTAAACTGTATGGTTTAGAGATTTTGGATAATGTTTAATCAAGGCTTCTTCACCACAAAAATAAGATAGTCATCCAAGTTTTCTTTTGTTGTCTTTATGATTTTATTTTTACATTTTATTCCTGCATGTGTCTGGATTTTATTTTGGTGTAATGAAAGCAATCCAAGCTTTAGTTTTATTTTTCTAAATGGTTTCCCAAACATTCCTAAACAATTTGCTGACAGTCTGTCTTTTCCTAAATGATATAAAACACCAAACTAGACTGATAAAATTAATAATCAGAATATTCATTCAATGCTTAATNGCTGGTTTCATTTTGCTTTAAATTTAACTTATTCTTAATTTAAATTTTAATTTTACCTTAAAATTAAGCAGTGATAATATTTAAGAAAGGAAAAAGCTAGGCTGAAGAAAAAAAGTAAGAAATATGTTTTAAAGGTTGTTTCTTGTGGTGGCATTACGAACAATTTAAAAAAACTCTATTCCCAAATCTCTAACAGGCCTACTTTATTAGCAGCAAACACTGAATTTTATATACGGCAAGCAAATTAAAGATTTTAAAATAAATACAATACAATGAAAAATATCAATACATAAAGTATACAACTATATATAAAATCTTTCCTATTAGATTTTAAATGTTGACTAGTCAACTACATGTCTGGCTCCACTTTAAAGACTGACAACATCAATTCTGAAATCAGTGTCAAGACGATCCTAGGTAAAATTTCTGCAATGTATATGATCTTTTTAGTCTGAGAGACCATTTCAGTTTGGGTGTTAGAGGGTCTCTGAGGGAAATTATGACAATAAAAACATGAAAAATAAAAATTTAGCAGAATTAGACATGAGTACTCAGAATAAGCAGAGTACCTGAGAGAATTATAATGGAAAACGCTGCCTTTTTCTTTCCTTTATGACTCCACTGAACTGAAGGGGTAAATAGGGAGAGGTTTGAGTGTGTTTACACGTGTGTTTTGTGCACTGGTCTAAACAGAATGTCAGATGAAACAAATATTTATTCACCTTTTGCATTCTGAACTTAGTCCAAAATATTTTCGCTAGTTTAACCTCATTTCTTAAATAAACGGATTTTTTTCCTCCTTCTCCATGAAACAGCAATGACATGAACTTAAATGAGAGCTGCAAATTTTATGTCTCATTTTACTATTAATATTAAGCAATTTGTTAAGGCTTTCTAAATAGAGGAAAAAATAGATAGCAGTTAGTAAATTCCTAATTTATAAAAATATTTTTGATATAATAGTCTAAAAAGTATTTCATAATATTACTGCTTTTATGGGAGAGAAGGGAAAAAGTAAAATCACTGTCATTTCATTTCCTTAAAAGGTCTCTCATTTCCCAAAGCAAAAGCCCAAAGTCCTTATGCCTTGGACACAATTTCTAAGCTGGTATTAAAACCAAAACGACCGAAAGAGTCCCTGAGGTAAAGGACAAGCAGGACAAGTGAGGCATCTTTTAAAATGGCAACAAGTAATAAAAGAAAATTCTAGGAATTTTCTGCAGTAGAAATAAAAAATATTTTCATTTAAAAAATCACTTTGAACAGCAGCCTAGGCGTAGAACAAAAAGCAACAAGGCGCAGAAGAATCAGGAAGAAAACACCAACATTTCACTATTTTCTTTTACCTGTTTTCATGAATCCTGGGTGCTCAGCAATGTTTGAACTATTCAACAGTTTCACAGCTTTTCGATAATTGCCTCTTAAGTACTCAAAATTGCTTTTAAGAAACAGGGAAGGTGCAGACTGTAAAGAAAACACAAGTTTCTTACAGTTTGTTCTCAGATGCCCAATGCAAGATCATAATCACACCACTCACTTAACCACGTTAAGTCAAGGTCGTGAAAACTGCCGTCTCTGACTTTCCTATTGTTTTCAGTCTAAAACAATGAAACCTGGCAGGCAGCACTTTACAACCTGAGTTATTAAGTGGCTACCTAAAAAAAATACATACAACATATATCAATAAGAATACAGTCTGCAAAGTATTCTTTGCAGACAGCACTGACTGTCTTCATCTATTATACTATTAACTGAAAGCCAATTTAACAAAACTAGGTCCTTCATCTTAATGATTATTATAGACTGGGGATCTCCCTTATCTTCTAAGACACAAATACACCTTCATTAGAACCCAAAGTACAAATAATTAAATGCTTTTCCAAGTAGGGGGAAAAAGGTGTCATTTTCTGGATGGAAAAATTTCCTAACAGAATGCCTGTTTTCAACGGTGATTATTTCAACAACAGAATAATCATGCTTTGGATCGCAGACCATCTTTCGCTTCTCCTGAAACTTGCTCCTGAAGTTTTCCCTGATGTGGGTATGACTAACAATGATTTATTTTCCTGTTCATCTCTCCCCATTGACGATGGCATCCTTTAAGAAAGGGAATCGTGTCTTTTCTCCCAGAAAAGACTTGATAACAGCCTCAAGTCTACCCCTCAGGTCTGACATCCCTTGACCCAGTGGCTAATTTGGATCCTGCCTGAGATTTTTAGAGTCATCTTTCCTGAACTTTTCCTACTATAAACTGTGTTTCTTTATGACGTCACACTTTTAATTTACAGTTTTCCTAAAAGTATCTGTCTCTTTACTGTCTTAAGGCTACTTATCAGTGCAGGGTTGGAGTGGAGGGAAAGGAAGGGGTATTTTTAACTCAAAACACTCTAGCACCAATCAAACTGAAGGTACTCTCTGTCGAGCCAAAGATCATGTGGAAGGGGCAGGTTTGGGCAACAACCAAATTATTTACCTTTAGTAAATGTTTTGGGTATAATCTAAAAAAAAATACTACAGTATCTAATAACAGTAAATGTTAAGTTAATTGTGATAAACCACTCACAGAATTCTGGACAGCTGTATACTAAGGGGGAAATGCTTGTTGCAGTTTTAAGTGAGAAAAAACACTGTAATAAATTATAGACACAGAATGATCAGTAGCTCACAACTCAACACAAAGGTTTATATCTGGCAGTATACATATACTACAATAAATGTCAGTTACTTAAAACTGACAAATACCTATGGTGCAAATAAGAAAATTTGGGACATAAAAGCTATTCATAAAAAAAAAAAAAGGTTAAGAAACTTACATTCCCCGCTGTATTCATGACGGACTTGATTTCCCTTTTGCATGCCTTTAGAGACTTCATTTGGATATACGCTCTTACTTTATACTGTCAAAAGAAAAACACTAGTATGTAGGAACCATGGTGGATTTACACATGCTGAAGAAGTTTTACTTTCTAGTTAAGAAAATTAAACCCAATCTATTCACAACACAGTTATACCAGGTACTTGTGAAAGTGGGTTTAAAAAAACTTTTTTTGATTATTTTTACTGTACTCTTGGAATATACATTAACAAAAAAATTTCTCTCTTGGAATACACTTTTAAAAACTAAAACACGGTTGAATGAAATTTATATCTAAGT
The DNA here is from genome assembly GCA_006410935.1 of Redunca redunca. Classification (NCBI taxonomy): domain Eukaryota; kingdom Metazoa; phylum Chordata; class Mammalia; order Artiodactyla; family Bovidae; genus Redunca; species Redunca redunca. The sequence continues at coordinate 17,456 of SJYQ01008867.1, read as the reverse complement.
TCCAAGGAAAAATCTTATCAATCCTTAACTGTATATGACTAACTAACAATGAATTTTCAAATTCTACAAACTGATTTTTATCATCTAATACGTTCCCAGGCCATCTCTCTCAATTTTCTATAGAGAATTAAAAGAAATAATATTGCATTATCATCTTAAGCAAAATATGCTTAGATAAATGTGCTCCTAAACTTTAATTCTTCAAAACCAATACACATACATGCCTTTAATTACTTACTTTTTCAATGGTCACATCCTCCATCATTCACAACTACAAGTAAACAGGGGTAACTCCCCTTACGCTTTACGCTACCTGATGCATCTTTACCTGATGTATCTTTGACTTTGCAGCCTCTATGAGTGCTCCACTTTCAGCTTTATGATTAGATCCATCTTTGTTGGAATTATTACCAGTCTGTAGGGCGGTAAAACAAAGTTAACCAAGATTAAATATTTTTGACCATAACTGAAGTCACTGACTTACAAGTGAGCTAGTCTGAATCACCTAGAGAACATTTTCAAAATTCTGAATCCCAAGTCCCATGTGGGTGGGTGGCAGGAAACTCTTAAGAAGCTCCCAGTTGGGTATTAATGATGGGCTAGGTTTAAAAAGCATGGATGTTACTTGGGCAAAACTGATTATCTTCCTAAAACACAGAACAGATCATGTGATTCCCTCTTTAAAAACTTTCTCTGTGGGCTTCCCTGGTGGTCCAGTGGTGAAGAATCTGCCTTGCAATGCAAGGGACACCAGTCTGATCCCTGGTCTGGGAAGATCCCACATGCCTTGGAGCAACTAAGCCTGCCCACCCCAACTACTGAGCCTGCGTGCTGCAACTACTGAAGCCAGCTCACCACAAGTACACAAAGCCTGCGCGCAGCAATGAAGAGCCCCACAGTCTAAAAACAACACAAATAAACTCTTTTATTTAAAAAAACAAAACAAAACACTTTCCTTGGGACTTCCTGGTGGGTTAAGAATTTGCCTTGCAATGCAAGGGATAAGTTCGATCCAGAGTCTGGGAAGACCCACATGGGGCAACTCAACCCATGCACCACAAATACCAAAGCCTGTGCTCTGCAACAAGAGCAGCCACCACAGTGAGAAGCCCAAGCACTCAAACTGGAGAAAGCCTGCACAGCAACTAAGAGCCAGTGCAGCCAAGAAACAGTAACAGCAAAGCCACCGTTAAAACAAGAAAGCCTGCAAGCAGACCCCGGGGACCAGAGGCTGAGGCAAGGAGAGAACGGCAGGGCTGCTCCCAGGCACAGGGGTTCTCTCTGGAGTGACGGCAACGTTCTGGAATTCAGACAGTGGTCATGGCTGCACAATTACGTGAGTACACTAAAAACCACTGAACTATACACTTTAAAATGACAGATTCTGTGTATGTGAATTATCTTTCAATAAACCTATTAAAATAATACTTAGTAACCACAAATACTAAACATACTATACAGTTTAGTCTGATAACCTTGGAACACTCACCTCATTCTTTCCATTTTTATTATTGTTTCCCTGTGAAATCATTTTTTCTAGAACAGCAAGAAGATGTAAAGCCTTCTCAGCTTGGTAGGTTAATATGTATAGGTCTACGAGCAAAAAACACACTGCTTGGGCAAATTTTTCTTCTGGGGGGAAAAAAGAAAAAACAAGAAAAGTCACATTCCAAAATAATATCTCAGACCATTCCCCCCCACAGAAAGCTCTAAAAAGCAAAGCCTGAGTCTGTTACTTAAAGGAGTGTTCATTCCCCAGAAGCCAAGTACAGTATCACCTATGTCATCCTATTAGGCTTCCCAAGGGCTCATGTATCAGGGATTCTGAAATTCAGTGCCTGAAATTCCTTTGGCACAGTATCCACCAAATATCAGCACTTATAATGAGGAGTATTATGTTAGGTGGAAGGAAACCTAATTCCAGAGCCTGGTTACTTAATAGATGCACAGCCTCTGCACATCATGGACTATTCAAGCTCAGCTGATTGACCTGAGATGGGGAGAGAACACTTCACGCGCCTGACGGCGGCGGGTGGACTAGGTGAACAGGAGGACTTGTTCCTTCTAATCCTGAAAAGGTCTGTGACTCTAGGAAAACAGACTTGCTTTCTAGGCACTGAGACAGAGAAATAAGCAAGGGGATCAGAGACCCAAATGGAGTATACCGGAAGCTGAAACAGCCAAGAGGAACACCCAGCGGCAAAAATCCCAAGGAGAACCGCCAGTGAAGGAAGGAGGGGTGACCTGGTACATGACAAGACACCATTCTCCTTTCCTTTCGGAAGAGACGACAAATGGAAAGGGTCTAAGAGAAGGCTGCCAGAAAGACACATGAGGGAACGAATATACGGACACCGAGGGGGAAATGCAGGATGGAGCGAACTGTGAGCCGGGACTGACACCCACACACTGCCGTGCATAAAAGAGAGAACCACGAGAGCCTGGTGCGCAGCGCAGGGAACGCCACTCAATGCTCAGAGGTGGTCACCTACACACGGGAAGGCAGTCCAAACACGAGGGGATGTACGCACAGCTGATTCACTCGGCTGTACAGCAGAAACTAACACAGCACTGGAAAGCACCTAGTTATACGCCAATAAGAATTTACTACATGCCAAAAAGAAAAGAAGGCTGCTATAACCAAGAACTGAACATTTCAGGGGAAGCCCCTGGTGGTCTAGGGGTGAGGACGCCATGCTTCCAGTGATGGGGCCGGGGTGCGATCCGGGGCCTGACAAGCCTTCCTGATTCCAGGCTTGCACTTACACAGCGGCCATGGTGGAATCCACTTAAGACTGAGCGATGCAGTCGATGTGCCAAGGTCACACGTCTAGAAGGGCTACCCAGCTCAGCTGAGAACCCGCCAGTCCTTCCCCAGGCCACAGTGCTGGATCTGTGCTCCCCTGGGGCCCCGCTTCCTCCTGTCCCGGTGACACCGGCTTCTCACTCCCCGGAACCACCATCACCGCAGGGCCTCTGCATACACGACAACCTCTGGCTCTGACGCTTTCCTGCCAATTGCAGGGCTTCCCTCTCTCTTCACACAAGCCATTTTCCAAATACTGTCTTATTCCAGGCCTTCCTCAATTACCTTATCTAAAAATGGCATCCCCAGTCAATCCTCTTACCCCATTTTAGCCTTTCTTTCCAGGATTTAACTACCTCACAATACATATTTGTTGTATTGCTCTCTCTGCCATTAGAAGATAAGCTTAATGAAAGCGAAGACTTGATTGCATTCACTATTATCTTCTGACTCCAAAACAGCATCTGCTCAATAAACATATTGTACGAAGAGGCAAGCAATAAAGTAAAATAAATTTTCAAAGAAGGAAAATGCATCTGAATACTGAGTTGGTGTTTGTTGTTCAGCTGCTAAGCTGTGTTTGACTCTTTGCAACCCCATGGACTGCAGCATGCCACGCTCTCCTGTCCTTCACTATCTCCTGGAGTTTGCTCAAACTCATGTCCATTTAGTTGGTGATGCCATCCAACCACCTTATCCTTTGTCATCCCCTTCTGCTATTTTGTGCTCATAGTACAGCACAGAGTACAGATGACACCTGTTTCAGAAATTCTAAAAACCAGCCTGAGAGAGAAAACACATCCATGCCATCCTGGAAGTAGAACTGTGGCTCCCTGCTTTATAGGGCAAAGGATCTGGTCCCCCGTCACACAATCTTTCACCACTCCTGCCTTGTCCAGGCACGGTGTCCTCAGGGCTGAGGGGCAGAAGAGTGCCTGGAAAAGGCCTCCCTGGAGCCACAGGGAGAGCTCTCCAGCCAGCTGTCAGCACAGGGACCTGGAATCTTCCCAAAGCAGCATCTGTCCTACGGTGACCACAACAGCAATCAGGAATTCATACATCAAGAATAAACACTGCTGCTGCCGCTAAGCTGCTTCAGTCGTGTCCGACTCTGTGCGACCCCACAGACGGCAGTGTTTTGAATTTGAAAGAAAGACCCCGTGGAGAACAAGACACCTGAAATCTGCTTGCTCGCAGGCTGGAAGCCAACAGCCCTCTCTACACGTTTCTTAGGTCCAGCTTTGCTGTTGCTTTATTCACGCCCTCTTCTTTCCATGCCCTTCAGTTCAGTTCAATTCAGTCACTCAGTCATGTCCGACTCTTTGCGACCCCATGAATCACAGCACGCCAGGCCTCCCTGTCCATCACCAACTCCCGGAGTTCACTCAGACTCACGTCCATCGAGTCAGTGATGCCATCCAGCCATCTCATCCTCTGTCGTCCCCTTCTCCTCCTGCCCTCAATCCCTCCCAGCATGAGTCAATTCTTCAGCATGAGGTGGCCAAAGTACTGGAGTTTCAGCTTCAGCATCATTCCTTCCAAAGAAATCCCAGGGCTGATCTCCTTCAGAATGGACTGGTTGGATCTCCTTGTAGTCCAGGGGACTCTCAAGAGTCTTCTCCAACACCACAGTTCAGAAGCATCAATTCTTCGGCGCTCAGCCTTCTTCACAGTCCAACTCTCACATCCATACATGACCACTGGAAAAACCACAGCCTTGACTAGACGGACCTTAGTCGGCAAAGTAATATCTCTGTTTTTGAATATGCTATCTAGGTTGGTCATAACTTTTCTTCCAAGGAGTAAGCGTCTTTTAATTTCATGGCTGCAATCACCATCTGCCGTGATTCTGGAGCCCCCCAAAATAAAGTCTGACACTGTTTCCACTGTTTCCCCATCTATTTCCCATGAAGTGATGGGACCAGATGCCATGATCTTCGTTTTCTGAATGTTGAGCTTTAAGCCAACTTTTTCACTCTCCTCTTTCACTTTAATCAAATCCTTACTTCACTTTTATTTTTATCGGAGTATAGTTGCTTTCAACATCGTGTCAATTTCTGCTGTTCAGCAAAGTGAATCAGCTATACTTAAACATATACCCCTATTTTTTGGACTTCTGTCCCATTCAGGTCACCACAGAACGGTGGTCCTTACTTTTCTTAGTATTATTATTTGAGGCCGGTAACTGTAAGCTAGTTAACAAAAGGCTAATTGTACTCTATATGATCTGCTCTATGATTACCTACAAGAATTTCAATTAGGCAATATATGAAATAAAACACTACCCTGTCCCCCTCACTTCCAAAACACTCCTTCCTTAATACAACAGTCAAGAAAGAAAGTTATCGGGTACACGAAGGCAGTGTTTAAAGAGCAAAGGAAAAAACAAGTCAGTGAATCTTTCCAATCAGAAACAGCATTTCCAACAGTTATCTTCAAAAACTGGTGTGGGGGTAACAGCAGGATGTTAAAGAAAAAATCTAGATTCATCTAAAAGTGATACAATTTTTATTTTTTCTAACCATTCAGATAATCTGACACTGCTTTTTCCTTCTTTAAACACTCATAAAGAATTCTGATTTAGGTTATCTAGACACAGACCTTTGCAAGTATGAGGAGATAGGCTAATTTCTTGACAGATGACATACCGAAAGGTTCTATGAACTGATAAAGTTTTTCGCCAACTGATATGGCCTCTGTATACTGCCGCAGATNCGTCTTTTAATTTCATGGCTGCAATCACCATCTGCCGTGATTCTGGAGCCCCCCAAAATAAAGTCTGACACTGTTTCCACTGTTTCCCCATCTATTTCCCATGAAGTGATGGGACCAGATGCCATGATCTTCGTTTTCTGAATGTTGAGCTTTAAGCCAACTTTTTCACTCTCCTCTTTCACTTTAATCAAATCCTTACTTCACTTTTATTTTTATCGGAGTATAGTTGCTTTCAACATTGTGTCAATTTCTGCTGTTCAGCAAAGTGAATCAGCTATACTTAAACATATACCCCTATTTTTTGGATTTCTGTCCCATTCAGGTCACCACAGAACGGTGGTCCTTACTTTTCTTAGTATTATTATTTGAGGCCGGTAACTGTAAGCTAGTTAACAAAAGGCTAATTGTATTCTATATGATCTGCTCTATGATTACCTACAAGAATTTCAATTAGGCAATATATGAAATAAAACACTACCCTGTCCCCCTCACTTCCAAAACACTCCTTCCTTAAGACAACAGTCAAGAAAGAAAGTTATCGGGTACACGAAGGCAGTGTTTAAAGAGCAAAGGAAAAAACAAGTCAGTGAATCTTTCCAATCAGAAACAGAATTTCCAACAGTTATCTTCAAAAACTGGTGTGGGGGTAACAGCAGGATGTTAAAGAAAAAATCTAGATTCATCTAAAAGTGATACAATTTTTATTTTTTCTAACCATTAAGATAATCTGACACTGCTTTTTCCTTCTTTAAACACTCATAAAGAATTCTGATTTAGGTTATCTAGACACAGACCTTTGCAAGTATGAGGAGATAGGCTAATTTCTTGACAGATGACATACCGAAAGGTTCTATGAACTGATAAAGTTTTTCGCCAACTGATATGGCCTCTGTATACTGCCGCAGATGATACAGGATGACTGCTTGATTGTAATACAACATGCTGTTTTCAACATCATCCAACCCATCCATTTCTTCAACAGCCGAGTGTACCTACAGAACAGTCAAAGGAGATTGTGTTCTAACAGTAAGAAAATAAAGAGTAAAGGTGCAAGAATCTGAATGGATAAGCAGGAACACAGGCCAACATTTTTATCTAAAATCTCCGCACTGTCAATAGGAACTATAGGTTTTGTTGTAAATTCCTGGCTCTGCTGGGTCTTCACCACCGCGCACAGACCTTCTCCAGTTGCAGAGAGCGGGGCTTACTGCCCAGTCGCAGAGCGGGGGCTTCTCATCATGGAGCACGGGTTCTAGGGATGCGAGTTCTAATAGTTGGATCCTTGGATGATCCTTGGGTCATGAAGATCCCCTAGAGGGGGAAATGGCAACCTGTTCCTATATTCTTCCCTGGAAAAATCCTATGGACAGAGGAGCCTGGTGGGATACAGTCCATGGGGTCTCAAAGAATGGGACTTGACTGAGTGATTGGGCGCGCACACACACTACAGTATGGTGGTTCTCATGAATTTAGCATGGGGGCTCAAAGGCCAGACAGAACTGGGCTCACATAGCTCTTATTACGCAAAACCTTTGTGTCTTTGGACAATTTACACAAGTCATCTGTACCTTAGCATTCACGTCTACAAAAGGAGAAAAAACATGTAGTAGCTACTTCATCAGGCTACTGGGAAGAATAAGTGAGATGTCCGACAGAGGTTCTTAGTTACATAAGGTCTTACTGTGCGGTCGGCACTGAGGGTCTGCCACCAGCCCTCTTCAGTATCAAAGGTCTAACCTCGTGATGCTGTTATGACCAGACCAATGACCAAGGCAAGTCCCAAACCATAAATAAATTATATCTTCTATTTAAAAAATTAATCATTTCCTGACCCCAAATGCTAAAACAATTTGACATTATTATTAATAATCAGATCTTTCCATTATAAGTAAGATTATAATCTCAGCAGCTACATTTTTCATGTATTTCTATTCTAATTCTTTCTCAAAACTCCAAAGCTTATTCAGACTTTGTATATTAGCTTATTCTGTTCAAGTTTGAAACCCAACAGAATGTAAAATCACACAGCATACCTTCATTTCCTAGAAAATGAATTGTATACAAATAAAACTAGTGCAAATGTTGCAAACACATTAGAAATTGTGCTATTAACATCAAATAAAAAGTCATATTAACTTTACTTAACTAATTTCATTTCACAGAGAGCACCACAATATTTTATAATGAAATTCATGTATGGTATTACCTGATTCTTCAGCTGGTTAAGTGTCTGTCTCAAACTATCTGTTGTTGTCTGGTTACTTTTAAAAAACTCAGCTACGGCTGTATTCAAAATTATTTTATAATCATCTTTGTTTATATCTTGTAGACAGGCAAGATGTTGCAGACAGACATCGTAATTTCCAGCCTAAAACAAAAATACACAAACAAAATCACATACCAACTTTAAGAACTTTACATTCATTTCCAAATATATTTCATTCATCTTTATTTAAAAGCTTTTACAAAGATATAATTCCCTAAATATACTAAAGTCACTAGATGAAGTAATAGTCCCATCAATTAACAAATTGTGATATGATTTTAGAAACACAAAAACTTGGCCATGGCTCAGATTATT